>PVKS010037267.1:0-18758 GCA_004027875.1 Aplodontia rufa | reverse complement strand
TTTAAGAGAGAAGGACAGCGAAAGAGAGAGAGAAACAGAGAGAATCCATTTTTATTGAGTTTTTCATATGGCTATTGTTGCTCTGACACTTAGTTGTGTACATGGGTACTTGCACATGCCAGACAAGCACCGTAACTGCCAAGCCACCACTCCAGCCCCCCATGCTGTTTTTAATAGTATAGCTCTATAGTATAATTTTTGGTGTAGTACTGCAAAACCACCTCTTTCATCCATCTTGTTTAGTAATGTTTTGGCTATTCCAGGTTTTTTATTGTTCCAAATGAATTTGAGAATTGATTTTTATATATCTTTAAAGAATGACATTGGAATCTTGATGGGGACTGCATTGAATGTGTATAGTGCTTTTGCCAGAATGTCCATTTTAATTATATTAATTCTGCCTAACCAAGAGCATGGAACATCTTTCCATCTTCTCAGGTCTTCTTCCATTTCTGTTTTTAGTGTTCGATCATTTTCCTTGTAGAGGTGTTTTACTTCTCTTAGAAGTAGATTAATTCCCAAGTATTTTATTCTTTTAGAGAATATTTTGAATGAGACCAATTTCCTGATTTCTTTGTTTGCCTTATTATTGTTAGCATATAGGAAAGCTATTAATTTATGGGTGTTGATCTTGTCAGCTGCTATATTGCCAAATCTATTTATTAGCTCTAGCAGTTTTCTTTTGGGGATTTTTGGATCTTCATTCCAAGTATTTTAAGTATGTAACTATATATACTATAATCAGGTATATAAAAAGTATTCTACACCCACTATTGAGTATCTTCCCCAAAGAGCTAGAATTGGCTTACTATAGAGATACAGCTTCATCAATGTTTATAGCAGCCCAATTTACTAGCTAAATTATAGAACCAACCCAGATGCCCCTCACTTGATGAATGCATCCAAAAACTGTGGTACATATATACAATTAAATACTACTTAGCTATTAGAGAAAATGATATTATGGCATTTGCAGCCAAATGGATGGAGTTGGAAAAAATTTTGCTAAGTGAAGTATCCCAGACTCTGAGACTCAAGGGCTGAATGTTTTTTTCTCATTTGTGTAAGCTAGAATATAAGCAGAAACATATTGTTAGATGGCTAACCTAACAATTAACTCAACATGTATGAATTCTTACATGATCATGGGGAACTGTGCTAAGATTCCTGGGAGATGTAGGGAGAGGTGTAGGGAGGGGGGAAGGGAATAGGAAGGACATCAAGGGGACCAGAGGGAGGTAGTATGGGTGAATCTAACTTGAGGGGAACCTCCAACTTCCACAAAAAATCCAATTAACTGTGGGCTTAAGTAAAGTGAAACATGGAACCATGGGGAACCCAAAGGGGGGAACCATGGTCTGGCACCAATATTGGCTTGTTCTGTCATTACACTGCTGTTGTTGATTGTTTGATGATGAACCCCTCCTAATTGTAAAGCCATGTCTATCGAATAAAAAAATGAAAAAAAGTATTCTTCATAAGTATAAGAATTATATCACTGTACTTGGGTATTTTAGGAAAAATATAGGACTCAGAAGAAAAGTAAGGGATCGGGGATGAAAGGAGGGAGGTAGAGGGATACATGGTTGGGGGAGAATATCAAACAAATTGTATTGCTGTATTGTGTGCATCTTTGAATATATCATAACAAATTCCATCATTATGTACAATTATTATGCACTGATAAAAATTTTTTAAAAAGTAATAAATAAAAATATTAAGACATGATAAAAAAATTTAGATACAATGTTGAGTGAATAATCAGGACCTAATTTTATTAAGTTGGTCTTGCAAAGAGGATTTAAGGAAGATACTACATTTGGATATATCTCCATAGTACATGTGTTGAAAATTTGACCCCAAATGCAACAGTAGTCAGAGGTAGAACCTTTAAAAGATTATTAAGCCATGAGGGTTCTGCCTTCATGAATGAATTAATGTCATTGATTGCAGGAGTGGGTTTCTTATAAAAGGACAAATTCAAAGCTATTGTCCCTTCTGTCTCTCTTTCTCCCTCTTCCCTCCCTCCCTTCCTCTGTTGCCCTTCTGCCTTCTACCATGGGATGATGGCCCCTTGATCTTCAGCTTCCCAACCTCCAGAACTGTAAGTCAATAAATTTCTGTTCATTAGAGATTACCCAGTTCTGTTATAGCAACACAAAACAGAATGAGACAGAGTAGTAATTATATGTATTGACATATATGGTCAGACTAAAGGTAATTTTATTTTCTTTACTATAACTTCTTCTAGTTTTAAAACTTTTGCAATAAACATACATTATTTTATAATATTTAGGAAATTGTTTTTTAAGTCAAGATTTTTTTTCCAAAACCAAAATCCTTGAATGCAATAAATCTGCCAATGTCCTGGCATCCTTCCTAAATTACAGATACATTCAGGTACCCCAAAGAAAGGTGGTAACTAGATTTCTAGTGCTCAACAATATGATGTATAAACAGAAGATACATCTCAGTAATATATAGAAATACAACACTCAAATCAATTAAGGCAACATACATGGAAGCAGTTCTCAAAATTACCAGTACAGAAGAAAATCAGATCCATAAAAAATGAGCAAAATGTTCAAAAGGAACAATTGTCAATAATGAGGGTTCATACAAAGGACTTCAAAAAAGAACAGTGGTAATAATAAGGAAGGACATATTTTTGCAAACAAAGGCCCCTAGATGTTCTCATTAGTCACTCAGCTCCACTAGGACAGGACAAGAAGAGCCTTTTTAGCATTTTGCTGATGTATCACTAACAGTGTGTCACCTCCTATAGCACTGAGCACCTGACCCCATCAAAATCTGACCTAGGTTCATTGTACTTAGGGAGCAAGAGCCTTGGTGATAGGAAGGCAGCAAACACAAATTTGCAAATTTGCCTCTTGCTTTGCTTCTGTGGAAACCACATTTCTACTCAAGATTTCAAATTCAATAAACTCAACTGCAGTTCTCACTATGTGTAAACTGGTCACACCTCAAATGAATGGATCAAGTATATTGAGCACTGCTAACTAATAATATGATGAATGCAGCTGACAGTTTACTGGAAATAGAGGTGACATTACAAAGTGTCTGCCACGTGCTGTGCTCTGGGGCCTGGATCCTGCTAACCTGACCTAGCAATCCAGTAAGGTCATTTTCCTGCATATGTGGTTTTGGGTGTGAGGGAGTGGTTTCCCGAGCCTCTGAGAACCAATATACAGTTTTTTCGAGGTCTTTTCCTACTTCTTTTAGAAACATGCTCTTTCTCTCAAATCAGCAGAGAATGCAGCAGGTGTATTTTTATGCTTGAATACAAATTATTTCTGCCTCAGGAAAGAAAATCTTCAGCATATTTAGTTACTAAGTATTGCTTTGAGTAAGGAAATAAATCAATGAATTTGTGGAGGAGCAAACAAATGAATGAATAGATGCATGAGGAACTTTGAGATCTCCAAGAGACTCAAGACACTCATGATTCATTCAAGGGGCAGACAGCTTCTGAGAGAGTAGAGCTGCACAATGCAGATCCAAAGAAAGGCTGAGCTCAGTGCTCAGCAGTGCTTCTCAACCCCAACTTCCCCACACCCTGTAACCCCAGAGACCAAGCAGGAAGCACACAGGCAAACACAAGCAAGGGGATACATTTATGACTAGAGATTTCCCTGGAGCCATCACTGGCCAGAAAGCAGTAACAACAACAATAGCAGTAGTGGTACTTTTAATAAGAGGTAACATTTTTTAGTGATTACCATGTTAACCATACTAACCTTTATGTGTGAATCATCTCAGCCAAGTGTCATAACAATCCAATTAAAAAGTGCTATTACTAGTTCCATGTTACAGATCAGAACTTTGGCTTAGAGAAGATAATTAACTAGCCTAAACTGCACAGCTTGTACTATGCTGTACATACTGTAATTACCTTGAGGGTATCTAAATTGTATTTTACATTCTATAAGGATTTGTGTTAGATCAATTTAATCAATGTTTTTCAACCCAGCTGCTCATTAGCCCCATCTAGTACCCTTCACACTTAAAATTCTATTCAAATGTTTTTCAACTCTCAAGTTAAAGAACTCCTTTGATTCAATAGTTCTCAGTTAACCTTAAGGGAGGTTGCCAGGCCATTTGGTCCCAAATGCCCTTCTCAAATAAATGGATGTTTGGTGTCACCGATCCCCCCCACCCAATTGCATATTGACTGACAGCTCAGCTCTCAGAACAATCATCCCCCTTTCTAGCTATGTATTGTTAGAGACCAAAAAAGGACAAAACTGTGATTTTATTTCTTCAAATTACCTAATTTTTAAATTGCAACATGAACAAGGGAACTATCACCAACAATTTGAAAAAGAAGACAGCCATATCAGAGAAACTTCCTTCCAAGGAAAACAAATTGAAACAATTCATAGACTGTGAAAGTTGTGTGAACATTTATGGATCAGCCAGTTCAATGGTTCTCCATCCTGGCCACACAGTAAAATCATTTGGAGAAGCTATTATATAATATCAGTGCCAGATCCCATCCCACAATACCCAGTTTCATTGATGCAGAGTACTATCTGGGAATTGATATTTTTAAAATCTCCCTGGGGATTTCTCAACCACTCTGGGGAAGAACTGACTTAACCAAACTCACCATTACCTGTAAAATGGCCTCCTAGAGGCCACATAGCCTATCATAGGCAAGGTCCAGATGTATTTTTCTAGTCTCAAATTTGCATTGAACATGGACCATGGCTTCTTTGCAAAAATACCCAGAACTCTTAGAAAAGGTATGATAACATTTAAAGAAAAACCCAATCTGATTGCAAATATATACCTTAAGACAAACACAAATTTATCACATTAGTTATCATCCCATGAGTCCATGTACTAATTGGAATTGTTCATTAAAGGGGTTCTATTTCCCCTGCTTCTATTGTAAGGAGTGTGGAATTTTTCAGAGAAACCACATGGGAAGGTGATTGTCCAGACGCAGGCTAGCAGGCAATGTCTTTGACCCCATAGGTTTACATGCTTGGTGTGATGCATTGAAAACCATTGCAGTTAATGAGCTGATCCTAATTGTGCTCATTTTCGGCAACCTTAATAGGCTTGTATCCTGAGAGACAGAATGTGTGTGGTCACTCATTCTAATCACCCAAATCAAGGAAAATAAGACTTCCAACAGGGGCCAGACCTATTAGGTGCTACTGAGTCCAGGGAAGCACAGGCTCTTGACAGTAAATACCATGGAGGAACAAAGAGAAATACAGGCATTTGATCATTCCTTGTCTGTATACACAGTGCTAATAAAACCCCAAATCTGACTACACATGTATGTTGCAGGAGACGAATGTAAATGATCCCTCTACAACCTAAAGAAAATAAACTATCAATAGCTGGATCCTACAATAGCTTTGTAATCTTTAGTCAAACATAAGTCATTTTTACAGAGAAAATATTTCAAATTAAGAATGTTAAAAACTGGGGCTGGAGCGGTGGCTCGGTGGTTACAGTGTTTGCCCAACATGCACAAGTACACGGGTTCAAATCCTAGCACCCAAGTACACAATTGTCAAAGCAATGAAATCCATGTGAAAAAGTCAATAAAAATTGATTTTGTCTCTTTTTCTCTCACACACTGTCATTCTCTCTTTTAAAAAAAAAAAAGGAATGTTAAAAACTGTGAGGCTAACACAAATTTATAAACCTGCTAGCCAAAATATTCATGCAAAGGGCTAATTTAAAATGTTGTCTATATAATGAACACACTTCTTGCATAATGGTAGAATCTAGTGCATTCAGTAAACATGGATTGGGTGTTTACTATGTAATTTACTGATAACGTGATATAGCAGGGTGATCATCTGGGAAATTAATTTGTGCTTTTTCTGTTTCTTCTTGCTATAAATGCAGCTAAAAGGAAGCTTCATGAACCTAAAATCTTTCTGACTACCAGAAAAGGAAGAAAGGTTCATCTGTGGTGGGTCTGAGGTCAAGTGCTCTTCCATCTTGTGCTTCCTCAAGTCCTATTATTGGAAGAAGTGTTAGGATGGATTGCTTTGTACTGAGCAGACTGATAAGAGAGAGGTAGGGATTGTTCTATTGGATAACTCAGAATTATAAATAAGATGAGGTTTGAAGATCCCGCAGTGGTTCAAGACCAAAATCTTTGAGATGTCAGGCCCATAAAGGGTGCATGGCAGGACACTAAGAACCCAGTTTGGGGAACTTACCTGAAATGCTGTTATCTCCCCATAACCTGGGGAGGACCTAGATCTGGAGATGTGGGTGGTGATGCTGGGTCCACAAATGGGCCCAGTATCAAGTCACAACACCATGTGACCATAACGAATAACCACTATGACACAACTCTGGCCCAGAACCAGGGATTCCTCTTCACAAGAATTGGGAAATTGCAGGACCTCCTTTCAGAATGACACATAACCACAGCAAGACTGTACAAAACAAGGCTGGATGCCTCTAAAAATGACTGATATTGGATTTCTCATTGATTTGTACATATGGAAGTGGATATTAGCTCTAATAAAATCTCTCTCAAAAGTGATAAAATATTCCCTGAATAACACATATACACAAAAAAATTGGTATCTATTACATTTATGTAAGGAACTTTATTAACAAATAATTTGTGTCACTAAATTCACTTGAATGTAATGTAATTATTTTTTCTCAGCCATAATCTAATTTAAATCTTCTGTGACAATGCAAGGAGAGAAATGGATGTCTGGGTAGATATCATTAAAGACTCCTCTCTAAATAAATCCCTACCTCTCATTGAGTTAGAAAACGATTTCCTGAAATCTTGCTAGAGACATCTAAAAGGTACTTAATTTAAATGTGAGCACTTTCTCTCAAACACAATCTCATTTATTGATTCTTTCAACACTTGCATGTATTAAATTCTCACTGCATGCTAGGCATGCCTATTTCAACTTTCCTAGGATGCCAAGCTGCACTGGTATTGTGAATATGAAGGTTGCTGTCCTCGTGGAGTTTTGGGTTCAATAAAAAAAATAAGAAAATTTGTTGGAAAACAAAATTTGTCCTCTGCCACAGTGGAAGAAGCACATGTTCTATGGCAGCAAATAGAACATAAACTAGTTGAGGAGGGGATCTAGAGGAAGTGATAAGCTAAAGCAAGAGAATAGGAGTAATCCAGGTGACCATTGTATGTTATAGTTTCTAACTATCTTTTAACCACCATAAAGAGAAAATAGCGTGAGTTTCAACATAATGAATTCCTCCAAGACCAGATAAGCACCCAAATCTAAAATTTTGAGACCAGAGAATTGTCCAGTAAGTTAAAACAGGAGGGGTTAGGCTCTGTACTATCCACACCACTCTCAAGAAAGACCCTTCACTTGAGCTGTGGCTTCCATCCTCTGACCATCCCAGTGCTTCACTTTAAGATTACATCTCTCACCTCAACAATACTGCCTTTCTACTGAATCATTCTTTACTGACTCTATCAGTCAGCTTTTCATCACTATAATAAATACTTGAGATAAATCAACCTATACACAGAAAGGTTGGTTTTCACTCGTAGTTTTTTATTTCAGTTTGTGATCTATTAGGTCCCATTGCTCATGCCTGTGGCAAGGCAGCACATCACACAGGAGGTGTGGGGTGAAACAAAAGCTTCACCTTATGAGCAGGAAGTAAAAGAAAAAATGACTGCTCTCACAATCCCTTTCAAAGAAACACCTCCAGTGACCTGAAGATCTCCCACTAGATTCACCTCCTAAAGGCTCTACCAACTCCCAGTGGCATGAAGCTGGAGACCAAATTTTCACCCATAAGTGTTTGGGGATAATTAAGATTAAAATTACAGCAGTGACACGCATCTTAGTATCATACTTAATTTTAAAAAGAAAACTAAACATTAAAAAGAAAACTAAACAACTTCTTTTATCTATCTATATATATATATACATATATTACACACACATATATACATACATATACATGTATACACATATACATGTATATACAGATACATATATATACAGATACATATATATATATAAACACACACAGCTATCACTTCACTTATCTGCCCTTTTCACGGTAAAAATCCTTGAAAAGGTGCTTATGTATGTACTTGACATATCCTCTTCTTCACTCCCTATCCCCATTCTACCCTCTCCACTTAGGCTCTCTTGAACATGCTACAGAAACGACTCTTACCAAGATCAGCAATTACATCTCTTTGTCCAAAGCCAATTCAATAGTTCTCAGTCCTATTCTTATACATCCTCTCAGCCCCATTCGACAAAATTGTCTATTCACACCTTGAAAAACAGGAGCATAGGCTCCTGTATTAAGACCTTCCCCTGACTTTCCTTCTATAACACCAGACACTCTCTCAGTCTTGTGCTGACTCTGCCTCCCCTAAAAATCTATTGGCTTATCCCCAGGACTTCACCCTAAGCCTGCTCCTTCTCTTGGTCTATACTTACCTCTAAAATAATCTTAACCTAAAAGAGTTCATGTACTTTGATGGACATGAATAACATCCACACACTGATAACTCTCAAATTTGTATATCTGTCTCACTCTTCTCCCATATGCTCCATTCCACAACTACCCTGCTTACTTAACAGACCTTCTGTAAAGTATGTAGCCAAAATAGAACTTGATCTCCTCCACTATCTAACCTATCCCCCATATCAACCATCAAGTCTTTGTCCCCATTGCATCATCATTAATGCAGCTGCCTGAATTTACAAATATATGTGCTTTCTTGTTCTTTCTCTCTCCCTCACATTGCACATCCATTTAATCAGAAAATTCTGTTAACCATACATCCAAGGTATTTATTTTATTTTTTACTTCATAAATACTTCTATAGCATTTATCCTGTGCCAGGTACATTTTAGGCACTATACAAATACTAGTCCATCCAATCTCTACACCAGCCCTCTTTGGTAGATGCTATGTTGAACCACCATCTATGGTTGGGTAAACTGAGCAGCAGAGAGGTTAGGTAACTTACCTGAGGTTAGGCAACTAGACAATACTCAGCATCTCCACTGTTATGACATACTAAGCAATCCATCAGCATCACTTGCCAGAACTGAGACTTTAAACTGGTCTCCCTGATCCAGCCCTTTTCGGGACTCAGTGCCCTCCCCTCCGCAGCACTCCCTCATGCAGAGTGAGTCTTCTGCTGCTTACTTCCCAGGCTTGAAATCCTCCATGGTTCCCACCATGGCGCACAGTTGGGTGAGGCCCTGTGCAACCTGCTCCCTACCTTCCTTGCTGCTCTCTACTTTTCACCCTCAGTCCCTACTTTATAATGTCCTTTTTCCTCTCACCAAAACTTGCCAAACTTATTCTAACCTTGGGAAACTTTTCTTCCTCTGAAATTAACATGGTTGACATCTGTTCTTGAAGATATCAATTCAACTGTCATTTCTTCAGAAGAGTGCTGTGGAGGCCAGCTAAAGGAACAGCTCCTGCTCCCATTCCACAATTCTCTGTCCCATTATCCTAGTATATATTCTCCACAGCACTTAGAGCCACAATAAATTATTGTACAAGTTGATTATCTCTTGTACAAAATGTGTGGGACGGAAGTATGCCAGATTTTGGATTTCTTCAGATTTGGAATATTTTCATATCCATGATGAGATATCTGGTAGATAGGACTCAAGTCTAAACATTTATGTTTCAGATGCACCTTATATGCATAGCCTAAAGGTTATTTTATACAACATTTTAAATAACTTTGTGCACAAAATAAAGTTTATGTTCATTGAACTGTCAGACTTGTAGCAACCCTCCCCCCACCCACTGACCAATAACCACCATGTTGCTGTTATATGAATAAACAGTAAAATTCTGTTGGATTAAGCCTCTGAAATTTTGGAATTTACTTGTTACAGAAACTAACTAATACACATTTGAATGTGAAGTTATTTAGCAGGAAATGAATTCATGTGCTATGGGGGATTTGCATTATTCATTCAATAAACATGCTGAGCTCTTGCTATGGGCTAAGAATTCTGATGGGCATAGGGGATTTAGAGACTAGTAATAGAAAATCATTTCCCTCTAGGAAATCCAAAATTTACAATATCATGTTGTAAGTTCTATTTTAGAGGAAAGTAAAAGGCACTGTTTGAACCCAGAGGACAGAGCCTAATTCTGTCAGGCAGAGAGAGAGAGATCAGGACACGGGATCTGACATTTAGACTCTGTTTTGAATTATGAGTATGATGAAGAATGGAAAAAGAAAATATATCACTTTTGTGAAATGTTACTTGAAAAATTTGATTCCAAATTATTTGGCCTTTTCAGTCTGTACTATTGCTCTTAGACTTTCATTAGATACTGATATTCACTTCGGAGGTGAAATTGGACTTCAAATGATTCACATTATGACATAACATTTTTCTTCTTGCTAGTAGAGTTATAATGTGACTCAATAATAGCAAAATGCAAATGAATGTCCCTCATTGTTGATATATTACAAATAGTTGATTTACTCCACAAAAAAAATAAATAAATAAAAGCCCTTTATTAACATCTAAGAAAGCTCTGGTAGTTATTTTACGATTCTTTGTACTGGCTGGGTGATAAAGGGGTCTTAAAGTGTTTGAAACCTATGAACCAGAAGGACCTTGATATTCCAAAACACCCTATGGCATTTGCTTTATTGAAGTTTACAGAGTCCTTCCTAATTAATCAATGTTTTTGAGAACTAACAAATCTTGACATTTATTAAGTAATTTCTTATACTTAGAGACTGATTAACGTTCAATGAAGATAAATACTGAGCAATGTGCTAAATAAGGATGAAGTTTTCAAAAACATATAAACACAATGGGATAGCAACTGGAAGTAGTCCAGCAGACATCCCATGGAGTGGTGCATGTGTAGCAAAAGCAAATCTATCTCATTATTTTTGGCATTGATTAGGTTTTTTGTTAATACATCTTACCTAGTTCTCCTTTTGAAAAAGAAGTGAAATGCATGGAACTTAAAGTGAGGGCAAAAGAAACAAGCATAATGATAATAATGAAAGTAATTCCTTTAGAGAGATCCTTTTCTCTCTTGCATACTTTAACAATTGATATCTCACTTGGTCTTCATACACCTGGGAAAAATAGAAGCAAAGATGAGATTCAAGATGGAAGGTTAGAGAGAGAGGCTGCATTTCTAATTGCTCTGTGCTCAGGACTCAAGCAGTGGGAGTTCTTAGCCAAGTGGGTTAAAGAGGGAATTTGCTGAAATTCAATATTAGACAGAGTCTCTTGAGACTCAGAAATGTGGGCATATTGAAGAAAGGACAAGGAGACACACATTGGAGCCAAGTAGATATTGGCAGTGGCAGCAGTGCTGACTTACCACAGAAGGGAGGGATAAGAGAGAAAAACAGACACATTTGGCACAGAAAAACTTGTAGAACAGAAAAGCAGCCTGAACTGACCCAGAGACTGACACAGAGCTGATCTAAACACTGCACAGCAAGCTGGTATTTGAAAACTGCTCTGTTTCTCATCTGGGAAGTGGAGAGCTGAGGCGGGAGTATAGTGAGCAGGGCACCCTGCAGCTTGCTGCTGTGGGAGCCTGGGAGATCATAGCAATATTTCCATACTGTCCCAGCAAGCACCAATGATGTGGTCTATGGTATAACTAGCAGAATGCCAGCGAAATGAACACCGAGAAGATGCTACCCAGGGGGATTAAAGTCAGAGATGTGGAGGGGAGTGAAACTTGCTTTCCCTTTGAGACTGACCACTCACATCACCAGCAGAAAAGGATAGAGAAACTGAAAAGGCAGACATGAATACACTCTGGGACTAAGATGCTACTTGTGGGCAGCAAAGTGTGAGAGACCTGTAGAGGGGTGACAACTCCCCTGTCCTACAAGTAGAATTCTCAGGATGCTCCTGATACAGATGCCCACCAGAGATCAGCCTCTGCCTGGTTCTAGGAGGGTGATGATCTAATCTCTCCAGGGCAGATGCCACCCAACAAAGTCCCAAAGTCCTGATTAGAGTTAAGCCCCCGGCCACAGGATCTCCTCCCGTAGAACTCTGCAGACTCTCCAGCAGCCCCATGCAGAGAAGGTGAGCATCTGATCTGTGTAGACGGAACTCCAAACAATATACTCCCATTCCATCCTACTGTACACTGCTGAGAAGGGAAGTTGAAAGCTATTTCAATGAGCTTCAGATTTAGGACACTCCAGCTGTCATCTCATGCAAAAAGAGAAAGGATCTAACTACCCCAGTTCTTACTCTCTCTGAGGGATATATCACCTGAGAAGAAACAAAAAGGAGGACAGTTTGACATAGACAGTAATCATCCATTCTTACCAATAATTTTTACCTCAACAGAGAAAATTCTTCCATTTTTCATTAAGAATCTTTTTCCCCATTTTTGTTTTGTTCTGTTTTGTTTTTTATTTTGGTGTTCTTGCTATGCTGAATGGTTTGGAGATACATTTACATATGAATATATGTATATATACTGTGTGTATATATTCATACATACACACATGTATATATGCATGTGCATACACATATATATATGCACACGCACATACTCATATTTGTTTCTTTTCTCATTTTTAGTTTTTTTACAATGATTTTTGCCTTGTATTTTGAAAGTTAGGGATTTGTTTGTTTATTTTGATTTGGTTTGTTTTGCTTTTATTTTTTTTCTCTTATTTTCTTTCCTTTCATCTCCCTATATTAGAGAAATTCTCTTATTCTCTCTTTATTTGCTTCATTTCTTTTATTTTCTCTTCCCACTTTACACCCAAAACTTGTTACATCACTTCTACTTTCTCTCTGTTCACATTTTGAACATTTTTAACATTCTTTGACCTTCCTTTCACATTTCTCTTTTAATGAATGGTATTTTTACCATCTTTTAGAAATAATGAGGTTTTATAACTCCCTTACCACTTTTCGTGTTGTTACAGCTATTACTACTATAGATGATGTAGTTAACACCTGCTATTTAATGATATATCTAGTTCATGACATTTCTTGTTTTGTTGTTGGCATTGCTGACCCACCATTCCTCTTTGTACAGTAATTAATATTTTATTGTTACATATTATTTGCTTATTTTGTTGCTCTTGTTTGCTTTCTCCTCTTCTGTAAGATACTGGGACTCTACTGGGACAACAAATTCACAGGGTAGACACTGCTGCTGAGCTAAACCTAGCCAAGAGAGCACACCGTGTTCCACACACAAATTAACCAAACTTAAACTTGGACAGTACTTTTTTTTCTTTTTTTAAGAGAGAAGGACAGTGAGAGAAAGAGACAAAGAGAATCAATTTTTATTGAGTTTTTCACATGGCTTTCATTGCTCCAACAATTAGTTGTGTACATGGGTGCTGGGGTTCGAACCCATGTACTTCAGCATGCAGGACAAGTGCCATAACTGCCAAGCCATCGCTCTAGTCCCTGGACAATACTTTAATACAAAGAACAGAAGAGACAAAAATACTCTCAAATTAATTACTATGCCCCAAGTAGGAATAGCTAGTGTGGGCCCACTCATTGACATCCATTCCACCATCAAAAACAAGGAGAAGAGGAGGGAAGATGGTGTCACCCCACCAACAGGGACTCCAAGACGCTCCTGAGAATCACCTCACGCTGCAGGAGAGCACTTGGATTCCCACAGTAGGACAAAGCTCCCAGTGTGGGGGAACATTACTCACCACTAATTTTGTAACTCCAAAGGAATAGCGTGGTCCATTAACGAATATAAAGGAGAAGCTAGTGGAGCCTGCACAATCAGCCAACCCCCAGGGGAGGGGATCTACTCCAAAGGGGAGGAAATGGAGCAAGTTTCCTAATCAAATACCCTAATCCAGCCTCAAACTCCTCGATCTGACTGCTCTTAATTTACATGATCTTGCATAAAGCTCTGGGAATTAATTGCTCACATTAGCGAACTTACAGCTGTTTGTGCAAGTGGCAGCTGCCGGCTAGCCATTGTGACGTTTCCCTGAGGACGGGGCGGGTTGCTCAGCAAAAAACGGTCTTGGCGTCTCGGACACCACGGCCAGAAAACCAGAATCTATTGACCCAAGATTAGGCCATTTCCCAAGGGGTCTGTGTGGTGCTGGGAGCTCCCTCTCCACCTCCGGTCGCTGCCCTCAGAGCCGGGGAAGGAGAGGATTCAACACAAGATCCTTAACTCAATCAGGCGGACAACACTTTCCTCCTGTGCTCATGGTTTACAAAAGCTGATTTTAAAGTCCTTCAACAAAAGTGCTCGCACGCAAGAGCAAGGTGGGTCGCTCAGCAGCAACTTGGGGCCTCAGTCCCCACGATCAAAAAGAGAGAAGTTACCCCCCCAACTGGCCATCTGCCCTGAGGGCTGTAGGGAACTGCGAATCCCCTCTCCAGCTCGCAAACCTCTCGGATGGCGACATTCTGCCCGCCACTCTACACACCCAAATAGGAGGAGCCTGTGAACAGAGCTTGCTGCAGCAGGCACATCGTTCTCAAGGGGATCGACTGTTCAGCCTCTGCAAAAGCTGCCTGTATTTCTCTATCAAGGCAAGGTCTGATATCTGCCTCAGGAAGCTTTGAATAAATGGGCAGCATGGGCTTCCCCTTAACATCTGAGCCCTGTGCATAGACAAGGCTATGTAGGCCTTGACCTCTCCAGGTGGGTACACCCTAGTGCCTGCAACTGAGAACCACATAAGCACTGGCACAATCTGGACCATTTTTCACAGGTTTCAGTCAACCCCACAGAGCAGTTCTTGGGACTTCTGAAGATCACAAGTCACACAGAGTGAGTTGCCAGTGATCCTGAGGAAGTTAGTTTCAGGCTGGCCACTCTCCTTGGATCAGTCAATGACCCACACATCAACACTAGGATCAACTAGATTGTCTACAGCTTCTGAGCACCAGGTCCAAAAAATTCTATAGTGTGGACAGGCAGAAAGTAATCATCTCAGGACTACAGCCCAGGGGGAGCTGAAATCTATCCTTGCAAGAAGTGTGAGAAGGTAGGTTCTTATACCCCTTTACAACAGAAAATTTTGAGGAGATCCTCTAAGAAAAACCAGGTCACCAGACTTAACCAAACTGCTTCTCCCCCTACAAGCTCAACTGCGAAGAATCCCCAGCTAGATGACAGTTTTAAACACATCCCCACCATGGTACACACTCACTGACCAAGGGGGCAGCAAAACTCAGAACTTTACCAACTAGTTTTATTTTTTGTTTGCCTCTTGTTTTTTTTTTAAACAGGGATCTGGCTGGAATATAATATTTTTAAATTTTTAACATTACTGTGGTTTTTTTTTCCTTTCTTGCTTTACAATTAATACTGAATTTGGTGTCGGTGGATGTAAATATTTATCTGTGTGTATGTATTGGTAATTGGCTCCTACTTTCTCTATGTCTTCTTGAACCCAATGGCTATCCCTATAACATTGGGTTCCAATCAGGAAAACATTTCATGATAGCAAAATAACCTCAGCCTCTGGTGAGTGAAGATAACCACGCCCCATACTAACCTCTTCCTCCCCTGTACTCTGGTAATCCCTAAATATAAGCATTTTCTCTCATTCTCACCCAAAATCTTTACCCTGCCCGCAACCTATTTCTGTTTTCCTTATTCCTAATAGAATAACCTGCTCCCACCTAATCCCTTGTTCCTCTTTACCCTAAGGCAGGTGTGATTTTATACCTCCCCAATTCACCTCCTTGACTTCTTAGTCATTCCTTCTCCCCACTTTCAGAGAGACCCTGCTATCTGAAGAAATAGACACACTTCAAAATGGGTACTTGCTTGCTATCATATTGTGAGAGCTCTCTCAAAGAAAACTGATACTATTGGTGCTAGTCATCAGCACATCTGTTTTAGTTAAAAACAGACTAGTATGTGCACCTATAGCCTCTCAAGTTCTCAGAGAACAGTCTGGCATCTTTAGGTCTGTATTGACCAAATAGCTATGCATCATAATGAAGCAAAGGCAAAAGAAGCCCCAATTACTGCACCAAGAGTAACAAGGTTGAACTACAAGACATGCTCTCTGACTCTGAAAATGAGGACAAAGGGAAAGAACTCCCCTCAACTCCACAGCTCTCTACCCAAGGACCCCATAGCTGGGGCCCTAGATGAAAACCAAAGACATTGGATCACATTATGATTAGTAATTTGATCAAAGAGTTGAGAGATGAAATAAGGAAAGAGATCAGAGAACAATTTAAAGAGATGACAGACAACTTTACAGGGAAATAAGGGAACAATTCCATGAGATGAAAGATTAACTATACAAAGAAATAGACATTCTGAAAAGAGATGTAGCAGAGCTATCAGGATTGAAAACACTGTTAACCAATACAAATCTTCACTCTAGAAGATAGCAATGCCAGAGTATACTCCACTGAAAATAGAACTTCAGCTCTTGAAGAATGAGTACTGGAAAATGAGGATCAGCTAAACAATGTCTAATTCAAAGAAGATAAACAGGATAAATAACTTATATTACATAATCAGAACATCCAAGTAATATTTGATAAGATGAGACATAATAATCTGAGAATCATTGGCCTGGAGGAAAACTCCAAACAGCAAACAAGAGGCATCAAGAACCTTTTAAGCACCTAAGAAGATGGAAAGATGTCCCTTGCTCATGGATAGGCAGAATTAATATAATAAAAATGGCCATTCTACCAAAAGCTTTACATAGATTTAATGTTATCCCTATAAAGATACCTATGTTGTTCTTTACAGACATAGAAAAAGCAACTCTCAAATTCATTTGGAACAATAAGAAACCAAGAATTGCCAAAACACTACTAAGCAAGAAAGATGAAACAGGTGGTTTTGCCATTCCGGATCTAAAACTATACTATAGAGCCATAGTAACAAAGACAGCATGGTACTGGTATCAAGATAGGAAAGAAGACCAATGGAATAGAATAGAAGACCCTAAAACAAATCCTCAAATCTTTAAACATCTGATTTTTGACAAAGGGGGACAAAATATTACATGGAGAAGTGACAGCCTCTTCAACAAATGGTGCTGGACAAACTGGTCATCCACTTGCAGAAAGTTGAAATTAGACCCATATCTTTCTTCTTGCACAAGAATCAAATCAAAATGGATCAAGGAGCTAGGCATCAAACCAGCTACGTTGCAACTGATAGAAGACAAATTAGGTCCAACACTTCAACACTTGGGAGTAGGCAAAGACTGTCCGGTCCTGACTGGCAGGAACCGGACGGCTCTCATTCGGCATTTGACTGAGATTAAAATAGACTCACTGGTCTTAAGTTCTCCAAGTACTTTATTTCTCCCTTTACCATGGCTAAAGGCCTCCAAGTGCTTCCCACCTTCCCTCTTTTTGAGTCAAGGCTATTAACATTTAGAAACCTTGTTTCTATTGCCATACTAGAGTCCCTATTTCTGCAGCCGAGGCTCTTACTACCTGCATCTTCTACCACTGCTGATCTTTCCACCATCTCTGCTGCTGCTGCTGCTGCTGCTGCTGCTGCTGCTGCTGCTGCTGCTGCTGCTGCTGCTGCTTCACTGGTTCTATACTTCTGTGCTTCTGCTTTGGCTTCTCTGACTCTATGCTTCTCTGCTTTCCTCCTGACTGCTTTCTCTCTGCTTTCCTCCTGACTGCTTTTTTACCCGCTTTCCTCCTGACTGCTTTTCTCACCTGACTAGTCGCTACTCTCTTTATCCATTACAACAACCAATAGGGGTACAATGCAAACAAATTTATCCAATTGTAACAAATGAGTGGCCAAATAGCTTAGTCATGCGGACAGGCAATTTGCTAATTACAAGCCAGCTGGGCTCCTTAGAGTTGTTTACCACCAATTCTTTTACAAGCCAGCTGGGCCTTATGTTGGGGTCGATCCCCAACATCCACTCCTTTTTTTTATTTCTTTGAGAGGAGAAAAACAAACAGGTGACTGTGCCTGTCTTAGGTGTCTCCATTCACACCTCCCCTTCTTACCCGTCATTGGAATTAGGTGCAGCGTAAGGCACCCTTCCTGTCTTAGGTTGATAAGGGGGCTGAAGGGACTTACCCGTCATTGATTACCAGCCCTTTGAGCCTGAGCCATTCATGTTGTTGCTGACTCATGGTCATCAACTCCAAGGGCAGCATAAGCTTGCTTGATAATTCCATACCTTTTTACTGCAAGACCAATCACAAAGCACATAATAATGATGATACTGGCCACTCTTCCCTAAGACTTAGCCATATTGCTCAGGTAGCCAAAACTTAGTCCAGGCAGGTTATGAATACACATAAACCCAATGTCCACCAAAATGTCCACTTGTTCTTGCAGTAGATCAACTCGTTGATTAGGTCAATAGTCCAATGCACAGGTGTTAGAGGCCACCACTGCTACAGCCACCGCAGCTAAGATGCCAAAGTCTCTCTAATTATGCCGAAGCAAGACCGGCAGGTTTTCTTCCCCGATCTGTATCTCCTTTCATTTTTTCTCCCTAGGAAGCTACCAAAGGCTCTGAAAAACAACTTAAAAAGCTCTATGTAAACCCATTATAACTCACCCTGAGTTTTTACAAACAGCAAAAAGATGACTCTGGGGCAACTAATGAAATGGGGTAAAAACCAGACCCCCAACAATTTTCCCCTATATATTTTTAAGTCCACAATGCCTTGACCCTTTTAATTTTTGTATTCTGATGCAATCTTTATGAAATATTCTCAATCACTTCAAACTTTTTATACCTTTTGCACATAGAGTCACACCTGTTAGAGTTTTAAGTCCCATCAATC
>PVKS010037266.1:0-18759 GCA_004027875.1 Aplodontia rufa | reverse complement strand
GGTACTGGGCATTGAACCGTGGCTTTGCCACTGAGATTCATCCCCAGCCCCAGCCCTTTTTTTTATTTTGAGACAAGATCTCACTAAGTTGCTGAAGCTGGCCACCAACTTGCAATCCTCCTACCTCAACCTCCCAAATCACTGGGATCGCAGGTGTGTGCCACCACACCCAGCTAAACATCTTTGTATACATATTTTTATGGACCTCAGTAAGTATTTCTGTAGAATTTCCAGATTCCTGGAAATGTTAAAGCTGAATTACATTTAAAATTTTCTTAACTGCTGCCAAGATGCACCCTGGAAAGCTGTAACAAATGAAAGTTACAAAGTTGCTGATTTATCATAGCATTGTCAACATTAAATATTACGGTAGACTTTGTGCCTATTTGAGGGGTGGGAAGTATAATTCACATTTCTCTGACAATTTGTAAGATGGAGCTTTTCAAAAATCTATTCATTAGCAATCTTCATATTCTTTTACATGAAGTATCTGTGCCTTTTATTCATTTCTCTATTAGATTTACTGCCTTTTTAAAAAACCAAGTTTAAGAAGCTAGCCTTGTATTCTTGCTTAGCTCTCAGTAGGTCATTTTTAATCTAACATTTTTCTTCAATCCTAGAGCATTTTTTTTCTACTATATATATATTTTTTTAAATTTCTTTATAGCCATTCTCTGTGCTTTTTCTTATAGGAATTCCTAAGATGGCATCTCGTTATTTTTTTCTAAAGCTTTTTTTTTTAAGAGAGCGGGACAGTGACAGAGAGAGAAAGAGAGACAAAAATCTTTTTAATTTAGTTTTTTGTGCAGCTTTTGTTGATCCGAGACTTCATTGTGTACGTGGTGCTGGGGTTTGAACCTGTGTACTTGCGTATGCCAGGCAAGCACCATGACCACCGACCCACCACTCCAGCCCCTTTCTAGAGTCTTCTGAGAGAATCCCTTAGCTTGATCTTCCAGTTAGCTAATATAGATTTCATTTGTCTATTCAGCCCACTTATTGAGTTTGAAAAAAATATTTTGGTAATTGTGATTTTACCAAGTGCTATGTATCTTTCTTGTGGAGGCTTTACTTTTTTTTTTTTTTTAAGAGAGAGGGAAGGAGAGAAAGAGGATAATTTTATTTAGTTTTTCAGCTGGTTTTCATTGCTCCAACACTTAGTTGCATATGTGTTGCAGGAGTTCGAACCCAGGTCCTTGTGCATGCCAGGCAAGGGCTATAACTGCTGAGCCACTGCTCCAGTCCAAGTCTTGTGTGTGTGTGTGTGTGTGTGTGTGTGTGTGTGTGTGTGTTTTAAATAGCTTTATTTGGGCGTAACTGATAAAAATGCGTTGTACATATTTTAGAGTGTACGGTTTGATACATTTTCACATATGTATATAGCCACGAAACCACCTCCACAATCAAGATAATGTAAGGATCCATCACCTCCAAGGTGATTCCTAAGGCTTTACTTTTAAATAGATATCACATTACCTTCAGTGGGAAGCCTATTTTGTTAGGTGTCATTTCTGTTTCTTGGAGTCATTTCTTCAGTTGTGCTTGGTGCCTTGCTCAGGCTCTGGCAATGCTTGGCTGTCTGCTGATATCCACAGATGAACACACGGACTGAACGGTGCTGGTGGCTGAAGGATACTCCCTTACTCCATATGAGGATTCCATGCCTTTGGCAAGGAATGCAGTTTCTGAGCTAGGAGCTGGCCTGAGGTGTCTGTGTGCGCACGAGGCAGAACGAGCAGCTCAACTCTGCACCTCATGGTGCCAGCCCTTGCTCCAGCTTTCTCCTCCTGCTATTGCCTCTGGCCTGGAATTTTGCTGTGGGTATTCACTTTGCAATGATTGTGACTCCAACCCTGTGTCTTTACAGCTTCTGTTTCGTTTCATCCATCCATCTGTTCTTATAGTGATCTCCTATTTCCCAGAAATTCCTTAATCTTCTGGACAGCGGCCCTACTCCTCCTGATTGAACACAATCACTCTTTATTTCTGTGTCTCTTCCATCATGTCAGTGGGATTTGGAGAAGAAAAGAGGCCAGTGTGCCCTTAGCCATGTTAAACTGCAAGTCACTTATTCTGTAATTAGAATTATTTCATGAGACTACGTTGCCAGAAGTGGTATTATTGGATCAAAGAGCAGGAACATTTTTTGAAGCTGTTGACACATTTTACAAACTGGTTGCTAAACTGAGTAGATCAGAGGCAGTGGCTTTGGCAGGGAGAGGTCTGGCTTACCATCTTAGATCCTTCACTTGTTGATTGTATAACCTGAGCTGGGGAACCTCTCTGAACCTCAGTTTCCTCATCAGTCAGCTTGGGATTGTGGTAGAAAACAACATGAAAGAACACAGTGAGGACAAGCTGTAGAAAGGAGCTTCTCCGAGGCCCAGCCTATAAAAGGTGCTTGGCAAACACTGTTAGTCAGCCTTGTTTCAAATAAGTAGTTTGTCAGCATCAAAGAACTGTGTACCCAACCAGGTGCTTAGACAGGCGGCCACTGGCATTTCATGCTGTTGGATAAATCACTTTCTAGCTCGGGATCTGTTCCAAAGTGAGACCCTTCTTACCTGCTTTTCAGCGGAGGCTCCCGGGAAGATTTGCTGCTTAGGAAGCCCTTAGTGATGGTTGGATGAAACTCTCCAGGCACACTTGGGGCTGTTTTAATTGGAATGATGGATGGGGAGCTTCTGCCCCCAGTTCCAGAGTAGCTGAGACAAGATACTTTCCTCCTTCTGAGCTTACTCAGGTGTTAATTCCTGGAGAAGAAAATGCCTGGTCCTTATTCTGGGCCAAATTCCAGGAATTTAATTTCTTCCTCAGCCAGGACACTGCTTCATGTGTTTTCCGTTTCCTATTTGAAAATTTATTAACCGGCGATCATGCTCCAGGAAGGCAGCTCTGACCATGACTGCATGCCGGTCTAGGCCCCGATGCCGAAAAGGCGAGTGTTTCCTTTATCTCCAGCCCAGAGGAAGGGCTGGGGGTGGCTCTCACCAGAACCTCCAAGGCCACCATCCGGGGGTGCAATGGCCTGGAGGTATCAGGAAGCCCAAGAGATGAGAATTTTAACAAAGCAGAGATAAAGTGTGCACTTCCTGAACTAAGGCAGGCCCAGCGCAGTGGGCAGCCGGGGGCCAGCACTGTGAAAGGTCACTGAAGCAAGGTTCTGGCAGAGTGAAAGAGGCAAAGTGGGGTGAGAGAGGAGAGCAGGGAAGAGGAGAGCTCGTGTGGAGAAACGATAGGAAGTTGTAGGGCATCTACAAGCAGCGTTCCGTTTTCGTTTTGATTTAGTGAGCAGTTAAAAATAAAATAAAATAAAATAAAGCCAACATGCAGAACATGAACTCACCCAGCAGCTGGCCTTTGCACAGCAAGAGCCATCACAACAAAATCTCTTCCTTCCTCTTTCCCAGCTGGGAAGGGGATGATGGGAGGGCAGGCAGGGCCCCCAGGAAGTGCCTTCCAGAGGCTGAGGGCAAGAAGGACCCAGAGCATGGGTGAATGCCTAATTCACCCCACCACGCCTTTAGCTCTTCTCTGCACACGGTTGTCTGAATGTCCCTGAAGCACTGTGTGCAGCCAACCCATGGAGTGCCATCTGGGAACCTTCCCCCAATAACAGGGATGACAGTGATGGCAGCTGAATATCCCTTGACTTCTTGCTGGTGAGATAGGAAACAGGCACAGAAAGATTAAGTAATTTACACAAGGTCATACAGCTAGGAAGGAAAAAGTTGGCATCAAACCCAGGTAGTTTCTAAGGTTTCTGCCAAATATAGGCAACATGGTCCAGGAAGCTCAGCAGCTTATAAAGGTCCCAGAGGGCTCTCAGGGCATCTCAGCACCTTGGATGAAGAAGGAAGAACAATTGTGAGCAGCTTAAGGCCAGCAGCAGCCCTTGGAAAAGGAATTCTGGTTCCCGTGTCCTCAGACAAGTACAAATGTTTCTCCTAGTTGGGGAGATTACTAAGGAGCACAGGAGAATGTTTTTGTGACTCCTTTCTCAGTTCCAGCCTCTTTCCCGGGTCCCTGCCCCACAGTAGCAGCACCACTCTTTCTTGCTATTATTCTGCCGCACATCTAGGCCTTCTTGGTCTTATCTTGCAACCTACTCTGAATGAAGATGCCCCCACCCTCCTGGAGGCCTCACTCTGCTTAGATCTGAACCCTCGGTGCGTGCACTTCTTCAGGGGAGCATAGCTATGTGTCCTTCTGACAACAAATAAAATTCCTGCCGGATCCAAGAGCAAGTGAGAAAAGAGTCTTGCACGGTATAAGTACAGAATGGAAAGCTCTTCAACCATAAAAAAATAAAAATAAAAATAAAGAAGCTCAGGAATCTTGTTACATGACTCATGGTTAAATTAGAAAAGGAAAAGGTTTGGCAGTGTGCACCTTCTGCCATTTGCATCAGCTTCTCCCAGAGGATCCTCTGGCAATTGGTGACACTGGTTGTTCTCTGGAAAGAGAACGGGGTGGCGTGGAGGGAGATTTTTTACAGGATCGTCATATGGATTTTGGATTTGATTTCATATGATTTTATTACTGCTTCAGATTTCCTTACTTCTTGACTGTTTAATAGGAGGTACTTGATGAAAATAATTCTTTTAATATGTATCCTTCCAAATTTTATTTGCTGCATATACGCACACATATTTTATTTCTACAAAATGGAAATCATGTTCTAATGAATCACACCCTTTCCTCACCCACCTCATTTACTGTATTTGTATTCAAATCACATTGGCAGTTTAAGGAGGTACAGAATAATCCATTGTATACTTCTATCATGATACTTTTTAACTAATTGCTTATTATTTTAAAATCTTATTGATGTTCATAAACCATAAATGTTCTGCTTTTTCTTTTTTTAACAAGAGAGGGAGAGAGTGAGAGAGAGAAAGAGAAAAAGAATCAATTTTATTTATTTTTCCACCTGGCCTTTGTTTCTCCAACACTTAGTTGTGTATGTGATGCTGGGGTTTGAACCTGGTTCCTCGCGCATGCCGGGCTAAAGCTCTAACCACTGAACTCCCCCTCCAGCACCAAATCATCCACTTTTAAAATGTAAAATGTAAAGAGTTTTAAATATTCATGACCAAGGCCATCATCTAATTTTAAAGCATTTTTATCACATGAAAAGGAAACCTGTGCCTTTTAGCAATCTTTCCCCCATCCTTTCCCTTCTCCCAGCTCCAGGTAACCATTAATCCATTTCTGTCTCTGTGAATTTGCTTATTTTGAATGTTTCTTGTGGATTTACGTATTCTGGAAATGTGATGATTCGTGGACATTTTGGCATTATATGTGGCATGTTGTGTCTGGCTTCTTGCACTCAAAGTTTTGAAGGTTCATTCATATTATAACATGGATTAGGACTTCATTCCTTTTTAATTAATGAATAATACGCCACATATAATATATCACAATTTTTTAAATCCATTCACCAGTTTACAGGCTGGCAGGGGTTTTCCATTGCTTGTATATGTAAATGTTCATTTTTTTGGATATTATGTTGCTATGAACATTCACGCACAGGTTTCTGTATGAACAGATGTTCTCAATTCTAGAATTAGCTGGGTCTTACGGAAAGCATTTGTTTAACTTTCTGAGGAACTGCCAAACTTCCAAGCAGCTATACCACTTTACATTCCAACCTGCAAAGGGTGAGGATTCCAGTTTCTCCCCGTCCTCACTTATACGTCTTGTTTTTATTATCACTGTCCCAGTGCATGTGAAGTGGCTGCAATTACGGTTTTATTTTTCACGTCTCTAATGGCTAACAAGGGTGAGCGCTTTTTCACGTGTTGGTTGTCCATTTGTTGATTTTCTTTGGATAGCGGTCCATCAGATCTTTTGCCTATGTCTCCTTTGGTTTATTTGTCTTGTTATTATTGAGTTGTGAGAGTTCTTATATATGCTCAATATAAGTCCCTTATCAGATAAATCATTGGCAAATATTGTCTCCCCTGCTATGGAATCTTTCCCTTCTTCTTTTATTTGTTTATTTAATTTGTGGTGCTGGGGATCAAACCTGGGGCATCATGTGCTAGACAAGCACTTTACCACTGAGCAAATTCCCCAACCCCTGTCTATTCCTTTCTTGATGTCATTTTTTTTTTTTATTTCGAGAGACAGAGGGACAGAGACAGAGACAGAGGAAGAGAGAGTTAATTTTATTTTTTTCATCTGGTTTTTATTTTTCTTCCACTTAGTTTTGTATGTGGTGCTGTGGACTAAAGCTGGGTCCTCACACATGCCAGGTAAGCGCTTTACCACTGAGTCATCTCTCCAGCACCTTGATGTCATTTTATGTGAAAAAAAAAAAAGCTTTAATTTTGACGGAATCCAATTAATCTACTTGTACTTCATTCATTGTTCTTTTGGTGTAATACCTTAGTCAGTAAGATCTACTCCTTATTTCTTCTTAACATTTTATTGTTTTAGCTATTACATTTAGGTTTGTTGTTCATTTTGAGTTACTTTTTGCATATGTAAGGCAAAGGTCTAAATTCGTTCTTTTGCATGTGGTTATCTGGTTGTGCCAGCACCATTTGTTGAAAAGGATGTTCTTACCCACTTGATTGTGTAGAAGATCACTTGACCATAAAGATTAGACCATATCTCTAGATTATCAATCATATTTCATTGATCTAATTATCTGTCCTTCTGCCAGTACCATACTGTCTTGATTACCACGACTTCATATTAGGTTTTAAAACCAGAACATGGAAGTTCTACAACTTTTTTATGTATTCAAGATTACTTTGGGGGCTGGAACAGTGGCTCAACTGTTATGGTGCTTGCCTGACATGCATGAATGCATGGGTTCGAACCCCAGCACCCACGTACACAACTAGGTGTCAGAGCAACAAAAGCCATGTGAAAAGCTCAATAAACATTGATTCTCTCTCTTTCTCTCTCTCTCTCTCTCTCTCTCTCACTGTCCCTCTTTAAAAAAGATTACTTTAGCTATTCTGGGTTCTTTGTATTTTCATATGATTTTTAGGATCATGTTGTCAGTTTAAAAGGTAAAGCTGAGACTTTAATAGAGACTGTATCAAATCCACATTAGGCAACTTTAGTATCAGGTTAATACTGGTTTCATTTGATAATAAAAAAATGCTCCCTCCTGTTCTAGTTTGTGGAAGAGCTTGTGAAAGACTTATTTATTCATTAAATATCTGGTAGAATTGACTAATAAAACTATATGGGTCTAGGCTTCTCTTTGAAGCAAGTTTTAAACGACTATTTTAATCTCTCTACCTCCTATAGATCTGTTCAGAATGTCTGTTTCTTCTTACGATAGTTTGCGTCTTTCTAGGAATTTATTCATTGCATCTAGGTTAACTTTTTTTTTAAGAGAGAAGGACAGTGAAAGAGAGAAAGAGAGAAACAATTTTTATTTAGTTTTTCATGTGGTCTTCGTTGCTCCGAGACGTCACTGTGTACCTGGTGCTGGGGTTTGAACCTGCGTACTCGTGCATGCCAGGCAAGCGCCCTAACTGCCGAGCCACCGCTCCAGCCCCCTAGGATAACTTTTCGGTGTGCATTTGTTCACAGTAATCCTTTTTAAGTCCCTCATTTTTGTAAGTTCAGAGTGAAGTCCCCAGATTTTAGTAACTGTTCTTTTTAACAAATCAGTTAAGACGTATCAATTTTGTTGATCTTTTTAAAATTGAAAAGAGCACTTCCATCAAGTTTCTCTATTTTTCAATCTCTTTCCTCTCTCGTCTCTATTATATACTTTCTGATGCTTCTGTTAAGTTTGCGTTGCTGTTCTAGGAACTTAAGGTAGGATGTCAGGTTATAGATTCATAGAGTAGTTCACAGATATAAAACTCCTTTAGGCACTGCTTTCACTTTATCTGACAAGTACTGGTATGCTGCTTTCATTTTTTATTTATCTCAAAGCAATTTTTAATTTCCCTGTGGTTTTCTTTGTTGACCCATGGGCTATTCGGAAGTACATTGCTTAATTTCTACATATTTGTGAATTCAGCATAGTCACTTTTATTATTGCAAATGTAACTCCATTGTGGCTGGAGAATATGTTCCTTTCAATCTGTTCTGATGTTCTGAGGTTTGTTTTATGGCTTATCAATGTCCTGGCTTGGATCACATTGCATGTGTGCTTGAGAAGATCGTGCACTCTGCTGTTGGGTGCACATTCTACAGCTGTTTCTCAGGTTAATGAGTTTACGGTGCTGATCACAACTTCTATGTTCTTTGTGATACCTGCCTAGTTGTTCTATCCCTTATTGAAAGTGCAACATTGATGTCTCCTGTTATTAATTTTGAGTTCTTTATCCTTTGGTTAATTTTTGCTTCAAGTATTTTAGTGTGCTGATGTTAGCTGCACTTATGCTTTCTGATGGGTTGAACTTTTTGTCTTTAGTAGCAATGTTTGCCTTAAAGTCTATGCCATCAAAAGCTCACGTGAATGGTACAACATTTTCTAACCATCTACTTCCGACCTATCTGTCTCTGAATCTAAAATGTTGAAACATGCTTTCTAAAAATTCCATTTTGCTAATCTCTACCTTTTAATTGAAATTTTCATTAATTTACATTTACTGTAATTATCAACAAAGGACAATTTCATTGATAATTTTTCTATTTGTTTTCTAAATGTCTTCTTGATTCCTCTCCTTTTGTTATTGTTTTCTTTCATGTTGAATAAATGTTTTGTGGTGTACTGTTTTATTTTCTTGTTTCTTTTTACCATATTTTGAATTTTATTTTCTTAGTCGTTGTCCTATGGATTATTATTAGAATCTTAATTTAGACTGAAAGCATACATTGGAGAAAAGATGGTCTTTTTTAACAAATGGTGCTAGAAAAACTGGTTATCCATATACAGAAGAGTGAAATTAGACCCTATCTCTCACCTTGCACAAAAATTAATTCAAAATGGATCAAAGACTAGGAATTAGATCAGAAACTATGGAACTCCTAGAAGAAAATGTAGGATCAACGCTCCAGTTTACAAGCATGAGCACTGACTTTCTCAATAGGACCCTTAATACCAAGAATAGATAAATGGAATGGCATCAAATTAAAAAGTTTCTGCACATCAAAGTAAATAAAAAGGAATGTGAAAAGAGAACCTACAGAATGGAAGAAAATCTTCACTAGCTACTCTTCTGACAGAAGATTAACATGTCGAATATATAAAGAACTCAAAAAACTTAACACAAGGGCTGGAGCAGTGGCTCAGCGATTCTGGCACTTGCCTGGTATGCACAAGGAAGTGGGTTTGAGCCCCAGCACCACGTACACAGCAAAGTGTTGGAGCAATGAAAGCCACAAGAAAAACTAAATTTAAAAAAAAAATGATTCTCTCTCTCTCTCTCTCTCTCACTGTCCCTCTCTCAGGAAAAAAAACCCACAAACGCCCAAAGAATCCAAATAATAAATGGGTGAATGAAATAAAATGATACTTCTCAAAAGAATAAATTCAAATAGCCAACAAATACATGAAAAAATGTTCAACAACATTAGCAATTAAGGAAATGCAAATGAAAACTACACTGAGATTTCTTCTCACACCAGTGAGAATGGCAGTCAGCAAGAGTACAAATAATAATAAACACTGGAGAGGATGTGGAGAAAAAGCAGCACTTTTACAGTGCTGGTGGAATTGTAAATTAGCACGACCACCATGGAAATCAGTATGGAGGTTCCTCAAATGTCTAGGCATCCAACCACCATACGACCCAGTTCTACCACTCCTCAGAATTTATCCTGAAGAACTAAAGTCATACTGCCGTGGTACATACTACAGTGACACACGCTATAAACTTATGTTTATAGCTGCACAATTCACAATAACCAAACTCTGGAAATCAGCTCAGTGTCCACCAATGGAAGAATGGATAAAGAAAAAGTGATTATATACATACTGGGGTTTTATTCAACCATAAAGAAAAAAATGAAATTATGGCGTTTGTGGGGAAATGGATGGAACTAGAGACTATTATATTAAACAAAATGTCAAATTCAGAAGGTCAAAGGTCATATGTTTTCTCTCATATGTGGAAGCTAAAGAGGAAAAAGGAGAAGAACGATGGGGGAGGATCTCATGGAAATCAAAGAGAGATCAGTAGAGAAAAGGGATCAAAGGGTGAGAGGCGGGGAGGGAGGAGGAAAGTTCTGGGGAGTTACATTGGCCAAATCATATTGTTATATTTTTGTTGTGTGCATGTACAAATATGCAACTACAAATCCCATTAGTATGTACAACTATAATGCACCAATAAAAAATATGGATTTTTTTGAAGGTTAAAAAAGAATCTTAATTGAGAACACTCTAGTTTGAATTAATACCAACTTAATTTCGATAGTATACAGGACCCTTGCTCAACTGTAGTTCCATCACTTTCCCGACTCCTTTGTATTATAATTGTCATACAAATTGTATATTATTGCATGAAGTACGTTGACACTCTTTATGCAATTGTCTTTTAAATCAGATAGAAGAAGGAAGGGTTAGCAATGTAGAAACTTACTGTGATATTTACCTAAGAAATGACCTTTACTAGTGCTCTTTCTTTATTTGGATTGCTGTTAATAACCATTACCTTCATTCCAATTCAAAGGACTTCTTTAAGTGTTTCTTATAAGGCAGTTTGTTAGCAGCAAATCCTCTCAGTTTCTGTTAATCTGAAATATCTTAGTTTCTTTTTCGTTTTTGAAGGCTATTGTTGCTCATTACAGAATTCTTAATTGATAGCCTTTCTTTTAGCACTTTGAATATATTATCACACTGTTCATGACCTCCCCTTCTGGTGACAAATCAACTATCAGTCTTATTAAGAATCCTTTGTATGTGCTCAGTCATTTTTCTTTTGCTGTTTTCAAGATTTTCTCTACGTCTTTGACTTCCAACATTTTGATGATGATATGCCGTGGTGTATGTTGACTTAAGCTTATCTTATTTGGATGGGTAAATTAAATTTTTTCATCAAATTTGAGATTATGTTAGGCACCATTTTTTTCAAATATTCTAACTTTCTTATTTTCCTCTATTTCTGGGACTTTGTTATGCACGTTGGTAGACTTGATGGAGCCCTATGGGTTTCTAATGCTCTGATTATTTCTCTTCATTCTTTTTTCTCTCTATTCATCAAGATGGATAATCTCAATGGACTTATTTTAAAGTTTACTTTTTTCTGAACCTCAACTATGCTCTTCAGCCCTCTAATAAATGTGCTATTTCAACTATTTTCAGCTCCAGAATTTCCATTTGGTTTTGAAGTTTCCGTTTCTTGCTTAGAATTATCTATTTGGTCAGACATTGTTATAATATTTTCCTTTAATCCTTTACATGTGTTTTCCATTAATTACTTGAATATAATTATAATATCTGGTTTAAAGTCTTATCTAATAAGCCAATATATGGCCTTTTTAATGGATAGTTTCTATTGATCCCCTCCCCAATATATTGGCCATACTTTTCTGTTTCTTTCCATGTCTCATAATTTTTTTTGCTAAAAACTGGATATTTTTGAGAATATGTGACAGATATGAAAATCAGATTCCTTTCTGCCTGAAGATTCTGTTGTTGCTACTGCTTTTGGCGATTTTCTTGGATTACTTAGAGTCTGCACTTCCTCTAGTGGGCAGCCACTCGTTTCTGCTCAGGCAGCTTAGCTGTTAGCGAACGCATGCACAGGATCACTTTGAATGAGCTGAACCCCAAAGTCTTCCGCTCTTGCTGGGGAGCTCTGTGTGTGCTGAGACATGTCTCCAACGCCAAGCGGTTCACTACTCTACCTGCACTTTGCCCTTGCTGCTTATGCTGTCTCAAGTGAGCCAGAGGGAGAGATGGGGTTCTCACTCTCTCTCTCTCTCTCTATTTTGTTATTCCCAAGCATGTGCACAGTCCTGGGTATGCACAGTCCTGGCTTTCTTGATTCTCAGGAATATGTCACAGCCTTTCAAAGTTTCCTGTAGACACCCATTCCTTAAATCTTTGTTTTAAAACTGTGGTCAGATTCTTTAGTTTTAGTGCTCTGTGGATGAGACTTTTTGAGAAGCTAGGAGCCCAGCCTAAGGACTCATTGTTGCAGCTCATAAAAAGTTGATATTCGGCTCTTAACATTCCTCCTTTGTTGTCAAGAGGCTGCCTCCATCCCCGCCGCACTATTTGAAATATAGGACACACCAAAGTTTCTGCAAATTTTCTAAGCCAAGCAGAGGTGGCTTTGATGTCATGTGACACAAAGGTTCAAATTGGGTCCTGTTTTGCTCTCATTTGGGGCCGATATGATGTATTATTATTCCCCCCCATACCACTGGAGCTAATGTTGCAACTTAAAACCAGGAGAAGTCGACTAGACCTGGATTTCTTCCCCCGGTGACATATGCAGTGACCTCTGCATCACAAGCCAAGGGGCAAACCTGCTGTGGCTTTGCTGACACACCCTTTCTTTTCAGTGGCCCTCGGATGTGGGAGGAATTCATCAGCAGTACTCAGAGAAGAGCCACCTTCAGACCCACAGGACAGACCCCACAAGGATCCCCATTTTTGTCCCTACAAAGAACCAGGCCCTCTTCCTCTTCCTCATTGTAACCATCCCTGAACACAAAGAACACAAAGAAGCCTCTGGAAAGACTGGGGATACGGCTCAAAGGCTGCCACTTCTCAGCGCTGAGCTGGTTTGGCAGGGAGCGTGATAGACAGCAGTTGGCAGCCGTGAGGGGGAGAGGGGCATTCTGAGCCATTGCTACAGAGTCACGTTTCCCTCCTGATTGAAAGTTGAATCCTTAATAATATATAGATTTTAAGTGACTGAAAGCTTAGTGTTGCCAAAGGCTAGCACAGAGCATATTTTTACAGCTGGGATGATAAATCTCTGAAAGACGGCACTCGCCATGGAAACGCGGACCCAGCCTTCCATTCCCTCCACGGTGATTAAAGCCCTCATTTCAATTTGTTTTTCTTTATTTGAGCTGAAGTCATTTTCAAGCCCAGGAATACATTTGGGTGTGAAAGAAAACTAAATGCTGCCCTCTGTCAGAAATAAGACGTAACTGTTCTTCACTCACGGGAGTGGGGCAAATCTGGGTTTGGAGAATCCAGGAAACCCAGGAAAATGGGCTTTCTTATTAATAATCTTCTTGGAAAGAAAATTCTGTGCAATGTCCTTAGTTTCCTAGGGAAAGTGAGGTAGAGAGGGAAGGGCAGATACGTGAGAGGGTGTTTTATCAAAACAGAACACTACGGGGCTAGAGCAGTGGCTCTGCGGTGTACGCAAGGACGCGGGTTCAAACCCCAGCACCACATACACAGTAAGTGTTGGAGCAATGAAAGCCACATGAAAAATGAAATAAAATTGATGCCCTCTTTTTCTCTGTCTCTCACTGTCCCTCTATCTTAAAACAAACAAACAAAACACACCACTATGGAGAACCAGAGATTCACCCCTTTGAGGAATTCTAGGAGCTGGGTGTAGACAATTCAGCTCTGGGTCATCTTGACTAGGGGAGGGGGGAACCAGGATGTTTATGTACCACTCCCATCGATCCTTGGTTTCAGGCCGCTCCACATCAATTTTTTTTTTTTTTGGAGGGGGAAAGGTACCAGGGATTGAACCCAGGGGTGCTTAACCACTGAACTACACCCCCAGCCCTTTTTATTTTTTATTTTGAGACAGTTACTCCCTAAGTTGCTGAGGGCCTTGCTAAGTTGCTGAGACTGGCTTTGAACTTGCGATCCTCTTGCCTCAGCCTACCAAGTTGTTGGAATTACAGGTGTGTGCCACCAGGCTGGCTCCACATCAATTCTTATGCATTTCTGGGCTGCTGGCCTTGTAGGCACCAAGGCCTAGAGGAAGCTCTCAGGCAGATGGAAGCCCTGGAGTTGAGGTCCAGCCTTGTGATATTGAGGCCTGAGTGGGTGTGGGCAACAGCTCACCTGTCTGCTGCTCCTGCCCTTTATTATCTCTTTCATTCTCCTCTGGACTGTTTTATTTGCGGTCATATTTTATACCCTGGAAGTTGGTGTATTTCACCTCTGCTAAACCAAAGGGATCCTGATCACCATATGCCTGAGAATGTCTCTCTACTTTGGAGAATCTTTTAATTGTAAAATCATAATGGACGTGACCTTATGTCTTAACCCACGAGTGAGACCTCAGCAATGTGAAGGCTGATGTTGTCTCAGATTTCCCAACCTAACCATGCTTGTTCAACTACACAGATCATGTTAGAACGAGGTCTGGTGGTGTCACCATAAGGGGGTTCGAGGAAAAGACCTCTACTCAGACTTTCTGAGTTCCTCAGACATCACAGAAAAGAATTTAAGGGCACGTCAGGCAAAGAGAGAAGGCTTTATCAGAAAGTAAAACATAAAGTTCCTCAGAGCAGAGCAGAAAGTGGGCCATCTATAGAGCAAGAAGAGATTTGGGGGTCTTGGGCTCTTCTTTTAAAGGAAACTTTGTTGTTTTTTTGTTTGTTTGTTTGTTTTTTAGTAGTTTGGTCTTTATTTTCTATACAATTTTTAAAGGAAACTTTGTGAGGGGAGTAGGTGGGAAGGTATATGGAGAGGACATCAGTCTGGGGATCACAAGGTGGCCTATGGTATTCTGGTAGTTCTGAGGATCTTCAGGTGGATGTTGCCTCCGTTACCTGATCAGCAGATAGCATTTGGCATGTGCCCTCTACTCTAGCTTTCTTAAAAACCCCGTGTCTCCCTTTGCTTAATCTATTCTAAAATTATGTGTTAGTATATTTTGTGGGCTAATTAAACATACAGAGGGCATTTTCATAAGTGAGTAGATTTATAGTAACTCTCAGATTTTTAGATTTCTCAGAAATTGGGGAAAGACAGGACTGGGAGAAAAACTGGTCTGGGGTATGATGGGCCTCAGAGGGAAAAAATGGCGTGAAGAACTTAAACACAAGCCCTTCAGATTAGGGCGACAGCCTCTCTTCCTTTCTTTTGTCTCTTTTCCAGCTCTTTTAAATTTCTCCTATTCTTCGTCAGCGGGGCTCAAGCACTTCCCAGATTCTGCATACACAGAGCTTTGGAACACAGCTTTCCAGCGCGTGTGCCACAGATAATCAGTCTTAGAGTGCTTCTCAGAAGAGGGGTGCAGAGGTCAGACAAGGTCGGCAACATCACTAAGCGTAGTCCCCTCCTAACCATCACAGTACCCACCAGCACTTGAAGGGCTCTGGGGAGGAGAGGAGGGGAGGGAAGCCGCTGGGGAGTGAGAGTGATCGACTTGCATGCGGGTACAGCTATGGTATAATGAGTCCACTATTATGTACAATTATAATGCACTAATAAGAAATTTTTTCAAACTTTAAGAAATAAGCTCTGAGAAGCTCTGCAGGGAAGAAGCATAATTATCTCTCAGTGTTCACAGCTCTTCACAGGACCACATATGTCTGCATGGAATATCCATTATTCTGTTATATGCTAGGTTATACTTCACATAGAGTGCTTTACCTTGTATTTATCCTCCCCTTACTTCCGTGAATTAAAAGATATTTTTATTATATGTTTATTGTAGAAAGACTGGAAAAAATACAAATAAGAAGAAAGGAGAAGAAAAGTCTTTGAAATGCAATCCCTGTGGACACTTTGGGTTCAGACCTAGCACATGTCCCTGTTGTGCCATCCTTTGTGGAAGGACCCTTTATCATCACAGGAGTCAATCTGGGTCCCCTCACCTACGTTTTATGACCCCTGTTTCTAAGAAGTGGATTTCATCACATAAAACACATATGCCAATCAACAAATACCCAAGAATTATTTTGAATTATTTCTAAACCCCCAGGGAGAGGAAAATTGATAGGGAAGAGCAGGCTAAGAAAAAAATGTTATACGGTGATTTCTCTACTTTGAATAAAATATTTAGTATTAAAAAAGATGAGAATGAAATATGCCTAAAAATTTGGAAGAGGATCCCAAATGGCTCATGTTCTTCTTTGCTATTGTAAAAGCAAAGTGTGAAGACAAGTTTTTTTTTGTTTTGTTTTGTTTTGTTTTTTGGTACCAGGGATTGAACCCAGGGGCACTTGGCCACTGAACCATATCCCTAGTCCATTTTTTTTTATTTTTTAAATTATGAGCCAGGCTTTTGCTAAGTTAGACTTGTTAGACTTGCAATCCCCCTGTCTCAGCTTCCTAAGCCACTGAGATTACAGGTATGCTCCACTACGTCCATTTTAAAGATAAGTATTTTTTAAAGCACTCTCTTCTCCTCCCACAAAGTCAGTTACAGTAGGGATTCAAGCGCGGGGTGGGGGGACACTCTGTCTTGTGAGGAACTTGCCTGGGTGACATGGCCTTGGGGTTGGAGAGGAGTCCCTCCCATCTCTCTCACCAGAGCAGCACTGGGCTAGCTCAGGGCATCATGGCCCCCATGACTCCCAGATACAAGGGTCCTGGGTGACCCTGAGAGAAGCAGGAGGTGTGGCTGATTGAAATGACCTCAGAGGAGCCCTAGAAGGGAGGTGCCACTAACACCCACTTTCACAAAGAATTCTTGAATACATGAGCACATTTTTTCCTTAGAGTCTTTGTACTGGCTATGCCCTCATTCTGGGCTCATCTGTTGGGTCTGAGCTCCGAGAGAGACTGTGGGGAGCCCAAAAGCACACAGCACTGGGGTGGAGCCAATACCCAGAGTTCAAGCTTTGAGCTCTCACAGGATGGTCAGAGAGTCACAGCTTGAAAAGAAGAAATCCCTGGCCTAAGTCTGACATACGAAGCCCTGTGCTCTCCAAAGTCATGGGGAAGTACATCCTATGTCTAACTCAGATCTTCTCTTTAAGACAATTTTGTGTCCAAAAGGGCTGTGGGGAAGTGTGGGAGAATTGAAGACACGTGCAAAAGGAATTATATAAATTTTCAGGTAGGAAGGAAAATAGAAATTTTTACTTTCAGGCACTGAAGAAAGACATGGGAACTGATTTCTCAGGTTTTAGAAAACTAAAAATGTTGTGTGGTGTCTAGCATATGACCCAAACAGCTTTCAAGCCTTCCTTCTATAGGGCAAAATCCTTCTTCACTCACTAGTTCTCTGTAAAGTGTATTGTCTTTTGGAAAAGGGGGAAAATGTCTCAAGGTTAGAACAGAGAAATCTCAAAACTGCTAACGGTAGAAAATCAACACATTTTCCCCCAAAAGGTAAACCAAAGGCATCTTTTTTGTGTGACTAGAAAATCACCAGCATTTGGTTGTGAATAATATTTAGATATTTACAATCACTGCAAATACTAAAAATTGCCTCAAGCCACTATTGTGAATATGGTTATTACAACCATGGAAAGAGGGCAAAGTGGGTGTCAGGAGGAAGGAACCCAGGAGGAGAAAAGAATCTCACGCTCGCCTTCGAAACACTTCAGTAGCCAATGTCTGTAACTGAGAATCAGGATAAGGCAATAAACACTGTTACCTTAAAATATGGACTAAAGTACTAGAAGCAGCAGTGAAAGGAGTTGAAAGAGGCTATCTCTGCATAATGGGTTTGGGATTGGAGTGGGGGTAATAAAAGTACGGAAGAGTCGATAATCTTTCAAAGAGTGTATTTAATATTTAACATTTGACAAAAATTAAATGCATAAGTAAAATTTAAGACAGAAATTTAAAAAGGGCTGTGGACAACTCCAACTCCGTCCTTGGTGCCTGGAAGCTCTTTCTGGTTGGGGGAGGGGGTTCCAAGCTCTACACACCATCACAAGCCACAGTCACCTGGTTTCCACCTCGTTTGTCCTCTCAGAGCAAAGACCAGTCTATCCTCTGGGCTCTGCAGTGACACTGAACAAGCTGTGGAACCCAGGGAGCCCCCGCCAGGCAGGGCCAGCATCCATCAAGAATGGCCATAGAGAGGGAATAATGCCCCAGGAGAGGGAACCTAGAGAGGAAGGATGCTCAGAAAGGCAATGCCTGCCTGTATTTTATCTCATCCTCTTGTGTTACCGCCTCACAATGCCTTCCCCAAACCCCTCTAGAACATGGCAGCCACTAATCACTTTAAAATCCTCAGTCCCTCTTCGTTTTTCTCCTAAGCATTTTATCAGTCCCTAGCATTACATGTTATCTCTCTCTCTTTCCTTTGCAAGAGGCAGATGTGTGAATCATCTTGTCTACCTTGATTTTCCAACCCCCAAAACACTGCCAGATACCAATGGGTACTTCATAAATACCTGCTTGGGGAATTTCTTTCTGTCTTTATGGTAGGATGGACGCGTGTCAGAGCATCAGGAGTTCAGGCAAGGGCAGACTGGGGATGGTTTTGTCATTTCGACTCAGGTTTGAATCCTGAGTCCTGGCAGTCATTGTAGTTGACAGCTGGGATTTTAAGAGTGAAGAAAGCATTAGAATCAGCATATTATAGTGATGTGGCTTCCTCGATGTTTATAGCAGCTCAATTTACTATAGCTAGACTATGGAACCAACACAGATGCCCCTCACTCGACGAGTGGATACAAAAGCTTTGGTACATATATACAATGGAATACTACTTGGCCATTAGAGAAGATGATATTATGGAAATCAAATGGATGGAGATGGAAGGAATTATGCTAAGTGAAGTATCCCAATCTCAGAGACTCAAGGGCCAAATGTTTTCTCTCATCTGTGGAAGCTAGAATAAATGGGGAAGCAGTAGGGCAGACAGCTAACCTAAAAATAGCTTCAAATTGTATGACTCTCAGAGTAATAGGGGGATGGCTCCCTAGGATACTTGAAGGCGTAGGGAGGGGGATGGGGAGGGGGGAGGGTGTATGAAGAACTCATAGGAG
>PVKS010037265.1:0-18765 GCA_004027875.1 Aplodontia rufa | reverse complement strand
GGGGTCTCCATGTGCAAGACAATGAGATGATCTAAACACTGAGACAGTCAGGGGTGTTGGATTTGCCGTTCTGCATCACCTAAAAACAAGGTGACAGTTGGTCAAACAGACACCTACAGAAATCAGGTGAGCCAAAAGGATAACTGAGGGAGGAACAGAGTATAGCATGGGGAGCCCTTAGAGCAAAAAGAATTGCAAGCACAAAGGTCCTGAGGGGTGGAGCTCAGAGGGCACAGAGCCCTCTGGGGAGGTAGGGAGCAGTGGCCTGGAGGGGAGGGGCATGGCCTGGTGTGGGCTCACCTCTGCAACAGGATGCTGTGTCGGATGTTGGAGGAGGTTATCTCCCAGTCAGAGAAGACAAGACTTCTGAGCATCAGTAGCAAATCCTGAAGGTCCAAAATTCAATTTCTTCCTCCTGAAGTTCCCTTGTGAACTGTGATCACTTAAGTGTGTACAGCATTATTAGTCTGCAGGTCGTTAACCATAGGAACTGCCTCTTCAGCACAGCCACTTGCCAGTTGTAGGCAAAAGCTGTGCTTGTCAGTTCCCACTTGGGGAATTATCCTCATCCCACAGGCGTGCATGGCACAGAGCTAGGTTTGAGTTTCATACCCACATTATAATCCCCCTCTTTAAAATCAGCAATCTACTTCTGTTTAAGTTACTTGTCTGAAGGTCAAGCTGCACTGATCAAGAACTGGATGTCACGCCACTCTGTGAGGTGAGAGGTCCATGTCTGGGTGCAGATTTGGATCCAGCCTGCCTCCCACAGCCCTCTGCCCATGGCTTGTACCAGCATGGGCACTCAGTCAGCCCACTGCAGGCTCTGGCTGCTTGCTGCCATGTGGCAGGGGCTCTCCAACTTACCATTAAAAACACTTTGATTCTGGCTCTATTCATAGCCAAAACATATCCAGATGATTTTTACCTCTTCCTTCCCAACCTGTATCTGAAGCTGACTGGAGAGCCTGATAAAGGATGTGGTTCTGTGTCCTGGTGATTAGTGGTGATTCCATCCATGTACAAACCAAACAACAAACATTTCCCTATAAGAGAAGCATCTCATGTCTTTCCAGGAGTGTAAGGGGTTAGCCAGCCTGTTTTCCCCCACTTCCCAATTCATCCTGAGCTAGAGGAATAAGCAGTTTCCTCACCTCCCCCCTCCACTCCCACCTCTACCTTCCACCTCCTCCATCCCCACCTGGACATATTCAAAGAGATCCTTTTTTCCTACATAGCTAACTGTGCTGTTCCATCTGGTCCTCCAACGACCAGAGTGGAAGAAATGAAAAACAGCTCAGTTCTTTTTCTTCTCTCTCTTTCTGGTCATAGTTTCTGACTTCTTCATTGCTGGGTCCTTTTCTTCCAGGTACCCCATAAATATGGTACCCCAAATTACCCCCATCTTGCTCCTCTCTTTTTATCCTACATGTCTTCCATACTATGACATTAGTGATAAGCTCAGGCTGTCATATGCATCTTCCACATAGACGTCCTTCCTGGGCTTCAGACCTTCATAACTAACTGCCTGGTGGAAATTTCCACAGCATCTCAAATTGGATGTGACCAATATAGACTCAATAATTTTCTCCACTCCAAACTCACCCTGCCCCTAGTCTCAGTGAATCTGTCCAGTTTACCAATCCTGGCCTCTGCCCCCCCATGTTGATCAGCCAGACACTAAGGCCTGTCCACTCGAGTTGTGTCATTTGCTGTTGGATTCTCTGCCTACTTCCTCTTTTCACATCTCATTCTCTCAGGATTGTTGCAACAGTTTTCTCACTGGTCTCCTGCTTCCGGTCTGGCCCCTTAGACGTCTACCACACTGTAGGCAGAGGGAACTGTCTAAGCTGTCTATCTGATCCTATTAGTTCTGTACTTAGGATCCTCAATGGTCCTGCTTTTTCTTAGAACACAACCCTACCTCTTAACGGCATACAGCCTCTTCATGCCCTGCTCTCCGTTGCCAGACTCACTTTGTGTGGACCTTCTCTCCATGCACCAGTCCAGCTCTGGCCCACGCCAACCTGGTCACACCTCTGTGCTTTTGATCAGGCTGTTCCTGCTGCCTGGAATGGAAACCCTGCCCATCAGGTAGAAAACTCAGACCTGGTCTTCCTTCTCTAGAAATTTTCTTCAACTTTTCCCACCCCACCTTAACAAAGGCTGGCTAGCTACTCCTTTGTTCTATTCCCATGTCAAACTATCTTCTCTCCCCGGAAGTTCTTCTCAGAGTCGTCTAATTCAACCAGTGAATGCCGCAAATATCGAGAGCAACTTGTGTGAGACTACACGGCTGGGGTTTGAGGTAGGGCTTGAGCCAGGTGTTCTGACTCTAGGTACAGTGTACTTGTGGTTGGAGTCTGTGATTCTATGGTAATTCTAGAAACCAGCAATAGACAATCAACCAGTGAGACCAAACTGGCAGTTTCAATCATTCAAGGAATTAGGAAGGCAAAAATAAGTCTGAGACTCGTTCCAGAGTGTTCTTTTCCTGTATTTAACCTGAAGAGGCAGTGAAGGGGCCTCATGGCCAGGAATTCAGGTGCTCCTAGAGGACACACTCAGAGACACTGAGGTAATTTACAGCAAGGGGCCCTGAGAAGAAAAATAGGACTGTGCTCCTAAGAAGCCACCAAAGAGTCAGGCTGTTTCTGACCTGTAAGATACTTATTTGCATACATTTTCTTTCTGAAAGTCTAAATCCAGGGAGCAGGCCAGAAAACATGGAGGACAGAGGTTTTCTCCAAGGCTAATGGTAAAGAGGGAGAGTGAGGAAAGGAAGGTCTTTGGGTTATGGAAGCCCCTGGAGGTGTATCAGGACCTCAGTATAGGGCATTAGGAAAGCCATGTCCCAGGCCTAGAACTCCTATCCTTCCCAAAGTCCGCTATGACTCATGCCTATGTGGTGAGGAGGGACAGGAGAGATGACAGGTGAGGCAAAGGGAACTCCCAAAACCTCAGTGCTACACGAACCGCCATAGCTAAAGCACAACCTCAGAAAGAGAAAGGGAAACTTGAGAATGTAGCATTCCACCTCCTCATTAATTGAACAAATGCTTGAATTTGAACTGGGTTTACAAAAACGAAAGAAATGAGGTTCTTCTTGCACATCTGCATGAGCAGACTGATTATTCTCATTAATTCCTCAGTTTCTCTCACTCTCTTTGTTCAGAGTTCAGCATGAACTTGCTTGGGTTTAAATTCTTACTCTGCTATTCACTACCTTTTTGTCTTGGGAAAATACCCGATCTTGCCAAGCCTCAACTTCCTCATCTGTAAAATTATAATAAAAGCACTTGCACTTCAAGGAGTGATGGACAGCATTAAGCGAGGTTGTGCACATGAAGCTCAGAGCAAGGGCCTGGATCATGTGTGTGTTTGAAGCATATTTTGTCAGGCTAATGAGCCTGAGCTTTGCAAGATCTAAGGGTGCTCTGGTTTAGACTGCCTCGTTTATTCCTTTGAGCTCTGATAGTTGTACTCCACCATACTTCCTACTTAATGTTTCATGAATGAACATAATGACATTCTGGAAAATATTCCTAATCACTCTCCATTTGCTGCTGGCTTATTAACCTATACATAACTGTGTTTTCAACCCTTCTTTGGTCACATTTGGTAGGGTCAGAAGAAAGAAGGTCCTATACCAACTAGAGACAGAACTTTCCTTTGTATATTTAGCTTTCATTACATAAATAATGCCTATTTGTAGAATAATTATGAAATGGGAAAGAAAAGGAGAAAATAAAAGTCACTTGAAATCTCACAAATATTAATATTTGATTATATATTATCTCAAATTTTTCCTATAAATTTATAAAAATATAAAAATCATTCTCTACATACTATTTTATGGCCTTATTTTTTCACTTAATGGATTATAAACATATTTCAATATCAAATAATATAATATTCAGCATATTTTAATGACTGTACTAAATATCTTTATACAGAATAATGTGTTTAACCAATTTCCTATTGGTCGGCATTTAGATTTTCATAATTTTTTAAAACAATACTGTGAACTACGTTATAGCAAATTGCCTTGTAACCACTTCTCTGTGCAAACCCATTACTATGTCCTTAGGATACATTCCTTAGGACTGGATTAAAGGATGTGTTTCAAACCTTTATAATACATTATGCAAAACTGCCCCCCTCCGGTTTAAAGAACCTCCAGCAGAATTGGTGGGAGTCTTAAAGAGAATTTTTGAATCTGTTAGAGTTCAAATCTACTCGCCCTTGAGTAGCGCTTCCCTTCAATGTCTTCAACCAATGGATACAATGCTCAGTTTTTGGTAACTTCTTGTGTTCCTTTTTTGTTTTCTTATTCTTTCCTTCTTCCTTTCTCTGTGTCCAGCAGATTCCAACTATTTTCAAAATGCTGCACACATATTCTAGGATAAATTTAATGAATAAATTCAGTGTGCTGATATCTCTTCTATCCAAATGCCTGACCCCTTTGCTCACTGTAAGGAAGCTGCACAGTCTCATTAACAAACACTAAAAATTCCAACCTTTAAGTGTATCAATGTTTAATAAGGAATTTAGGAAAACAGAAGTCCCCTTCTCTCTAGAAATGGAAAGAAAGCTACCATAAGGGTAAGTGGTGATTACCTGGTGTGATCAACAACTTTCTTCTAAGGTTCAGCCTTAAGAGAAACTTCAGAGTCTTTGCAGGTGAATATTTCTTCTCAGACGCAGCAAAATTCCTTTATTCTTTATACAATTTAGCATTTACTCTGGTAAATCCTTTACTGGTAGCCTATCATTTAATCTTCACAATCAGCATTAGAAGTAGGTATTATCATCTTAGTTTATGTATGAAGAAAATGAGGTTTAGAGTGATTCATTTATTCATTCATTAAAATACACACACACACACACACACACACACACACACACACACACTTAGTACCTGCTATCGCATTTAGTGGCAGGAGAGTTACTGTGGTCTTGGTAAGAGTACTTTCATTGGAGTAAAAACATGAGAGGAGTATGTTCAAGAAAGGATAGGGAGAGAAGCAGTATTGTATAGAGTGCTCTTTTAAAGAGTTTTGCTTTTAAAGGAAAGAGAGAAATAGTGGCTATAGCTATAGAGGAAAGTGGGGTTCAAACAAGAGCATATAGTAAAATGGGGTACACTTCTAGGATGTGAATGGCTTGATGAGAGAAGGAAAGCAGGAGAGAAGCGGCAAGGCTTGCTCAGCTCAGAGCTAGGGGGCATCATCGACATCAACAGAATCAGGTAACAACTGGAGAAGGTGAGAGTTTATGGGAATTCTCTCTTTTAATTGACTTTTCTCAGGAAAGTAGGAATTGATACTAGTTACAGGGAGAACTGAGGTGGGGAGATTTGAAGAGAGCAGAAGGATTACAGATGATCATTCAGGAAAGTACAGCTGTGGATGGGCCAGCGGACCCTGGCACAGCTGCCAGGCAGCGTTGAGGGCCCAGATGGATGTGGTAGTTATATATTAAATGAAATGAGTAAGATTATGCGTTTTTCTCCAATCAGCTCCAACTATATAGTGGAATAAAGGGTGGATATAATTAAGTTTGCCCTTTAGCCAAGCAAGTACTTCAAAGGAGAGGATAAAGAAAATGAAGGATATATGCAAGGGAATTATTGCTGCATGATCTTAGGAATTTAAAATGAATAATGAGTGAAAAGAGCCCACGAATGTTCTAACAGGTGGTGAAATTCTTGAAATTCACTGAAGAGCCTGATGAGCATCAAAGTGTTGTTGGTTTGAAGTATTTGTGGAGACAAGGAATCAGATAGGAGGAAGATAACAGTTGACAATAGGACAGTTCAAACTGGAAAGTAGAAGTAAATTATATTTTTCTCAAAGTTATAGTATATGATGTTGCTTAGCTGGGACTCAAATCCAGGTCTCTGATCCTAGAGCCCACCTAGGTAGTACACTGAGGACAGAGCAAGAGATGCGCTAGCTTTTGGAGGTGCAGTTGGCCTCGATGTATCATTCATGTAAAGGAGACTGTGGCTTTCTATGGGTGCCTATTTATAGCACCACACAAAGAGGGTGATATAAAATTTCTTTTCCCTTTCTCCTCCCCCCTCCCACTTCTAGCAAAAATAGTAACTAGTTCAGATGGGCTGGGCTGGTTCCATGGAGAACATATGTTTAGCGATGAGGAGAAACAGACAGCCAGCTAATGTGAAAACGCGGGGTCCCTTATGAGTTTGGGGTTTAAATATCAGTTTCTGCTGTTTGTGCCTGTGTGGTTTTCTCCGTGAAACTGATCATTATTGTTGCTGCTCCACAGCTCCCCTGGGGTTGCTTGGTAAGGGCGCCCACCCTCTGCAGATATTTACCATTCTCTAACAGCAGAACCACCAACTTGTCCCATGGTATGATGTGTCAGGGACAGAGTCAAATACAAAACAGACATGGAGGCACACTGAAACTGTGAGGTGGACTGATGACAGACCAGGAATGTGAGCATGAGGCGGGTCTCCAGTGTGACTGCTGACAGCAAGAATGTTAACTCTGCATTTCCTAAATGTGGTTGGGTCCCCAGGGAGCCCTGAGTCCTCCCTGTAGCACTCTCCCTGCCTGACTTTGTCTCCATCTCTGTCTCACATGCACCAGAAAGCCTGGAGGAGTGTTCTGAGGCTCTTTGAAAGTTGTGTGCACCGAGGCTGTGTACTATGATCTTCAAGTGTTGTGACAAAAGTACTGTGTCTGGTCCTCAGAGATGACAGTGGTCATTTAGATGGTCAAGGGAGAAGTAGGAATTTCTTATATTAGGAATTTTGGATGTTTCCCATGCCACCTTTCAGATGATCACATAACGCTCCTTCTTCCCTCTGGGTTTCTGGGGTGACCTAAATGATGGGCTGGCTGTTTATCTGTGCCATAGTCTCCCTGACATGCCCTCGATTAGAGGGGCAGGATTTCCCTGGAGGAGATGGGGAAGTTTGGCTTCTGCCCAAGAGAAATCTTATGCTTCATTTATTTTAGAGAAAAATGTGACTCAACCAGAGACCCATAATTTAGTCTTGGGCTTATATAGAAGGAGAATAGCAAAAGGAATACTGCTGTGGGGTGTGTGTATGAATGTGCATATGTGTGAGTGTATGTGTGTGCATGTATGGGCAAGTGTTTACATGTGTATGAGTGCATATACATGTGTGCCAATTATGCTGTGGTGTGGAGAGCAGGGTGCTAGGGTCCTGTGAGAGGGGATAGTGAAAGAGTTATGTATGGTTCATGGTAATAATGAAAATTTTAAAAAAATAACAAGTAGGGTTGAGAGAGAGTTCTGGAAGTATTCACCTGGACTTTTTGTTTGTGCAAAATGAAACAAAAACAAATTAGATATCCCTCCTTATAAGGGAAGTGACTTACAAAGTTTAGCAGACTTTTGCTCTGATGTCATTTATTTAGAAACAATACTGTCAAGGTAAGTTAAGAAGAGGACTGGCCAAGGGGGAAATTATATTTTTGATAAGAATCTATTAAAAATGACAATTTATTGAACAACTTATGTCCTTGGCACCATACTAAGGTGCTGTGGATACATATTTATATCACTTGATCTTCTCAATAACATTATGAGGGAGAAGAGTGAGGCTCTGAAAGATAACCCACTTACCTAAACACACCCTCTACAGAGATGACGAGTTGGGACCTGATTCAGGTCTGTTCAGTCCCAGAGTCAAGCTGTTTCTACTACCGTTGTTCCTTGTGTTCTCTCTTATTCTATGATGAAATCTCTTCCCCTTTCCACACTTGCCTGACTCACTACCGTGTCCTATGCAAACCCAGACTTCAGTAGACAATGCATACACGAGAACCTCCAAATCTCTGTCTTCCTCTAGAAGTACTTATTCTTGAACTAGAGGGAAACTTACAAGACCCCATTCCAGTGCCTAAGGTACAACAGAAATTTATCCTGCAACAGCATGAGGAGGTTGGCTTCTTTCTAATCCGTGTTAAGGATCTTCTCCTTGGTTTGGATCCTTTTAATTCTAGAGTTCAGTTTCACCTTCTACATTACACTCCTTCCACTATTCACCTTGTTACACTTCTAGTGTTCAGAGACAGTCTGGTATATAGTAGATGCTTTAAAAATGCCATTGGACAAACTTAAAGGTATTATCAAGGGGGCTGTTGGCAGCCTTAAATTCCTCTAAAAGTTCCATCAACTCTTCTCTTTAAGCTGTTCCAAATAAGTTTTTAAAAACTTGCTTGTTGTGGAACACAACTTCAAAGTGAATCCCAGAGAGGGAGAGAGGAAGGAAACACCACCTCCCCCCTGTCTCCCACCAGATTGGCACCTCCAAGATTCCCACAAACATAATACTGAATCTGGACCCATCTCTCCTGAGGACATCCCTTCCTCCCCACTGGATAATTCTGCCTGATCTGAAATAATCTGTACCAATGTGATGGAGGGATGGCTCAGACTCTTAGCTCTATGACATCATGGGCAAACTTCTAAATTTATTGCAGCCTCAGTTTCCTCATTTGTAGAAAGGGGTAAGAATATTAACACCTTATGGTGGTTTGAATGATTACTGTCATGTGCATTTAGCACCCAGCAAATAAGTGGTATCCATTGTGTGAAATACAGTCCAATAGTGCATTACCTCTAAGCCACAGGGACCTCACAGTGAAGTCTCTTAACTGAGGGCACTTCTGACATAGTGGTAGTCAGTGGAAGTGATAGTTCTGACTATGACTTTAGGTATAGCTCTCTTTTCATGCTATATTGGGACTGATCATTCTTGGTGGGGTGGGATGAATAGAACTTTCTATGAATCTGAGAGTTATAACCAGTGGGGATTGCATAAAGAGGAACTTGTGTTCCATAGAGGCTGTGAGTTCTATGTCTTCTTGGGCAATTAACAGTACACCCATCAGGAAAGTTGTAATGATATGTCCAGATCACTTTTTGTCAAAAGCTGGCCCTTCCACCCTGGGATAAACAGAAGATTTTATACAAACAATATACTTTAAAAAAATATGTGCACCGCATGGTTATTCCAGAGGTTGTTACTTACTGCCTCAACCCAGCACTCCCTGAATCAGGTAGCAGGATAGAGGGAGATTTGTAGTTTGAACAGGTTGTCCAGATATGCTATAATTTGGATGCTAAAGGTCTCCCAAAAGTCCATGTGTTAAATTGTTGCTCCCCAAGTTGGCATTATTGGGAGGTGATGAAACCTTTAAGAGATCTAGCATAGTGGGAGGACTTTAGGTTATTGAGGGACTGACTTTGAAGGAGATTGTGGGACCTTGCTACCTCCCTACTTCTTTTGCTACCTCTTCATGAGATAATTTTGTTCCACTACACACTCCTGACATAGGTGCTGCTTTGCAATAGGCCCGAAAGCAATGAGGCCAGTGGATCATGGACTGGTATCTCCAAAACTGTGATAAAATAACCTTTTTATCTTTCTAAGTTAATTATCTCAAGGATTTTGTTATAATGGGTGGAAAGCTAACTAACCCAAGATGTTCTGATATATTCTCTCACTATAGCCTCCTTGCTTCTCCCACTGGTATTTACATGTTCCCTATCCATTTGAGAGTCCATGTTCCAGTTGTTTTTTTAGCCATTTATTGAATATTTACATTCTTCTTGAGCAATTAAGCAAAATAATAATCAACAATGTGGATTATTATTATTATTATTATTATTAATAATGTTAATAATCAACAGTGTCATCAATGCAGATTAACTTTTAATTTTCCTTTTGACTAATTGAATCTAAACATAATTATTACGTACTTAGAAGGTTTGTGCTATCCAATCCTAAATCCACTAATATCACATTGGAAAGTATTCCTTAAGGAGAAAATCTATTTGGCAAAAATATTCATAAGCCATAATTCAACACCCAATATTATGACTACCCAAGGCTTACAGTGAGATTTTATCCAGCATGGCTTATCATCAATACAAGTTTGCTCTTGGTTTAGGAAAACATACCAGACCTACGACAAATGCTTTCTTAAAAACTGAGATGGTTAATTTGGAGTTTCAACTTGCTTCGATTGAGAGGTGCCTAGCAAATTGGCAAAGCATACTTCAGGGTTCCATGATGGTAATTCTAGGGAAAATTGGTAGGTGGGTCAGAAAACGAGCGGGGAAGACCTGACCCTAATGTAGGTAGGCACCATCTAATATCTAGTGTCCCCATGGTAGAGGAAAGCAGAATAATGGTTCTTCCTTCCTGAGCAGGAGTATTTTCTCCTGTTGTTGCCCTTGCAACATCAGATTCAAGATTTTTCAGTCCTTGGACACTGGGGCTTACACCAGGGGCCTCCAGGGCTTCTCAGGTCTTGGCCTTGGACTGGAGACTATATAGTTGGTCTCCCTGTTTCTCATGCTTCCAGCTTTTTGGACTGAATCATCACTACCAATTTCTCTAAGCCTTCATATTGCACATGGCTGTCATGGAACTTTTCAACCTCTACGATTCTAATAAACGTGTGTGTGTGTGTGTGTGTGTGTGTGTGTGTGTGTGTGTAATTCTATTCATTGCATTTCTCTATGAATCTTGACTGGTGCAGATATCTAATGGTCAAGGAATTAACATTTTTATCATCCCATTTTACCTATTTTTTATCTCATTATCTAGTATGTTCTTTTGTCAACCCTTATTCCATCTCTAATGATAAACTGAGAGAGGAAGGGAGGAAGGGACAAAGGAAAGAAAAGATGAAAAGAATATACAATTTTTAAGTGCTTATTGTGTTCCATGCAGCAATGGAACTCAGAAAATCCGTATTCTGTACAGGCATATTCTACCTAAGTAGGGCAGTGTTGTGTCCTGTCCCTTAGGAGATTATGGTCAGTTTTAACAGGGCCAGCGAATGCCACCAACTGTCATACAAGTAGGATTAGAGGAATTAAGGATTGAAGCTAAATATGAATAATTATATCACTTACAAATTTCTATTTTAGTTCAAAATCATTATAAACATATCATGATGCTTGGACTTTAGGAGGAATTCTCACCAAGGAAACATCAACATAACTACAGCATTCACATGTACTAGGATCATGTTTGAGCTGCATCCAATACTCATATGACTCATCATTGTTAGTAATTAAGAAAACAAATGTAGCCTGCTGGCATCTGGATTCTGATCCTGGGCTCATTATGGGAAGTGCTAAATATCCTTGATTTGGATGAAAGAAACATAAGCCTAGAATAAGGGGACCAAGGCCCACTGTCAGCTTCAATCACTTTTGTATCCTCACAGTGCTCCTGTTATGGGTAGTTTAGTTGAATTCAGTCTTTGACCTTGGTCTGGGAATAAGGGGCAAGAAGCAAAGGCCAATTTGGGAAACATTAGGAATTGGTTCAAAGCATGAGCAGTTCTCCCAAGGGAGATAAACTTTGTGGTGCTGGCCAGCAAATGCCAAGTAGAACCTCTCTATTCAGTGAGATAAAATCATTGTACCCATCACTTGTATACAGCCTGAGAAGCATGGTATGGTTTATGCTGCTTGTACCCTGAATATACCCCTTGGGTTCTATACTTCAGTGCCTATCACACCAATTTCCAATTTTTGCCATCTTTCTCTCTATACTGGGTTTTCTTTAATCTGCCTATGGGCATGGCAGACTTGAAATGCTGAGATTTGCTGCTCCTGGGATACATCAGCCAATACTTGGTGAGAACGGGTCAATACATTTCCAAGCTCTCTTGCCCTTCTGTTGGGATGACTGTGGGTCATACTTTACGCTGCTTCCCAGAATTTCCCAGAAGGTTTAAGCTTCAGTTGACCACAGCAGTTACTTGCCTGGTAATGCATTCTTTATTGATTGCCTTCTTGCCCCCAACTCACTTCTCCATTTCCCTGCCTATGTTTCCTGGGTTCACAGCCCAAATAAATTATTAGCCCTGGAATCTCTATCTTAAGGTCTATTTTTGAAGGAAGCCAGACTAAGACACAGATCATCTGTTCTCATCCCAGTTTTTCCTCACCTTTGTCAAGCCAGAAGCTTGGATAATTGAAGTGCTCTTTATAAATCAGTGTTGAAAATCCACTCACTCATAGAAACAAAGCAGGTTATATAACCTGGAGAATTGAGCAGGATAGAAATTATGCTAACCAGATGGTTCAATCCCTGTCTCAAAAAGCCAGCTGCTTTCCAGCCCCAGCCAATTCTTGCCATGTGGAAAAGTAGGCCCAATGTGGCCACATCAAATTTTTCATGAGAACCCACAAATCCAGATTTTTGTGTAGAATATCTTAATATGTAAATATTGTCCACAAATTCAGATGCTTTTATAACACTGAGCTGGCCAAATAAAACACATCTGTGAGTCATACATGGCCCTGGGGCTACCAGTTTGCAGTTGTTTTTACAGACATAACAGCCCTCAGCTGGAAATGTATGGATAACTTTTAAAGTAACAAGAGTTGCAGCACTTAAAATGGATTTTCACAACCTTTGTCACATCTCTTCTAATAGGTCCTATCCGCAGCCCACCCACAAGGGGTTGCTGCCAGCACTGCATATCTGCTCAAAAAACAAGAGACCCAAGTGGCAAGGGGAGCTAATCAGGGACTTGGCATCTGATTTTGGTCTGGCTCACCACAATATTCTTAGAGCCAACTGGAAAGGAAACCACCACCCAAATCCATCACGACCTGTGCTATCACAGTGAGTTTAAATTGGGTGGAAATGTTGTGAGTTTAATAAAACAGAACTGCTGAGATGTACACATATATCTGAGTGTAGCTGATAGCTCTTCCAAGGGCATTGTGATGTCAAATATATTTGGCAGGTTCAATTCTCTTAGTACCCACATTTGTGCTGTTTTTAAGACAGTGGTGATTGGAAGCACATGTGTTAACAGTAACTACATATAACATGTGAAATTAAGGAAGTGTGGATATCTTACATTTTCATGGTCCTAAGCTAACCTTTTCCAGTTGTGTTGGTGGGGAGAGGGGCAGAGGGTTAGTTACATCATTTTCCTCCTTCATTTATTTTCAATTTTAGGAAACAACTTGAGCTTTTGCCTGCCTTTTATTAAGGCACATAGGAGCCAAAATGCACATACAAAAATTGAATCCCATCTCCTCCGGTAAAAAAAAAAAAAAGAAGATCAAATGGTGCTTTTAGTTCTGTGTGTCACCAGCCACCCATATGTGTGATGAATAAGTTCTGGGGACCTAATGTACAGCATAGTGGCTGCAGTGACTAAAAATGCATTGTATACTTGAAATTCATGAAGAGAATAGATCTTGAATGTTCTCAGCCCCCCACAAAAATCATAACTATATTAGATAATGGATATGTTAATTGGCTTCTTTGCAATAATCATTTCACAACATATAATTATATCAAAAATTTACCTTGTACCCTGTAAATATATGTAGTGTTTATTTGTCAACTATGCTGCAATAAAGCTGGAAAAAAGAAAATGGAAAACAATGGTATGCTATTGGCTTAAAAGAAAAAAATAGTTTTATTTTGAGAATGGCTGTTATCAAAATAAGCAGTACTCTTCAAATGTGTCAAAGTTATAAACGGCAAGGAAGGCCTTAGGAACTGTCATAGATTGGAGAAGACTGCGGAGACTGAAAACAAAATACAACATGTAATCCTGGACTGGATCATGGAACTGGAGATGGACCTAGTGGAGAAAGCTGGTGAAATCATAATAAAGTCTACAGTTTATTTATTAGTATTAGTTAATGACTTAGTTTTGAAAATTGCAATATGGTTGTATAAAATGTTAATATAAGATGAAGTTAAGTGAAGGACACATGAGAACTCTGTGCCATTTTTATATATCTGTAAATCCAGAACTATGTCAAAATGAAGAAGTTTTTTTTTTTTTAAAGATTGTTTTAAACAAGATTCTGGGACTTGAAAAGATTAAGCCAAGTAAGTATAAATTCCTACAAAATTCTATATTAGTAGGCCTTTGAAGAGGGAGGATCTTGATACGTAGAATTGTATTTTAGCTGTATTTTACAGATGGAGAAACTGAAGTTCAGAAACCCACTTTCCAAGGCTAGTGACTAGGAAAAGTAGAGAACTGGTAATTTTCTCTGGAAATATTTTCTTGTTCTTAAATGTGTATATAGGTGATTCTTCAGTACAGGGATGAATAAAAAGGTAATGAGGGCAGATATAAAAAGCCAAATATAGGCAAATAATTATTACAAGTAAATGTAATAATTTTTGATGATTCAGATGATATCTCATATCATTGGTGAAGGATAATTTTTTTCAATTGTGTTTGTTTTCTACTTTGGAGAGAAAATCAAAGTAGAGTCTTACCTCAGATCTGCAATTTTTAGAAATTTACTTTTGACTTAAAAGTAAAAAATAAGACTGTAAAAGTGGTAGAAGAAAATAAAAGCTTTTACTATATAATCTTAATGTATACTATATTTTTCTAAGGAGAACTCCAAAGGCATAAATCATAAATGATTGATGGATTTACCTAAATTAAATACAAATGCACTTTTATATCCCAGAAATCCCCCACAGTATACAAAACCTCTTAAGCTGACCCTGTATAGCCACTTCCATTTTCCTTCTACCTTCCTCTCTCTGCTAAACTCCTGGTAATCACTGCTTTGTTCACCCTTACTATAATTTTGTAATTTAAACAACATTCTATCCACGAAATGATATAGTATGTAACCCTTTGGAATTAACTGTTTTTATTCAAGTTAGTGCTCAAGAGATCTATCCAGGACTTTGCAAGATAACAATACATTCAGGTATTTGCTCATTCAATCTTTTTTTAAATTTTTTTTTTATTCATTTGACATAGTCTTACATATTGGAGGGAATCATCACATATTCATGCATATATGGATATGCTCATTCATTCTTATTTCTGAGTAGGATACCAGGGAAAGGATGTACCACAGTTTTTTCAAGTATTTACCCACTGAAGGGCAACTAAGTTATTTCCAGTTTTGGGATATTACAAATAAAGTTGCTAAGTTTTTGAACATTTATTCTCTAGGAATAAATTTTCATTCTCTGGGATAAATTCCCAGGAATATAATTGCTGGGTTGTCCAATAGTTGTTATGTATGTTTTAAAAGAAGCTGCCAAACTGTTTTTCAGAGTATCTGTATCATCTATATCCTCACCAGTAATCTATGGGTGACTTAATTTCTTTTCATTCCCTCAAGATTTGACATCATTGTATTTTTTTATTTCAGACATTCTGATAGGTATACAATGATTGTACATGGTGGTTGTGGTTTTAATTTGCATTTCTCTGATGGCCAATGATGTTGAACATCTTTTAATGTGCTTATCTGTCTTTTTTTTTCTTTTTTGTACTGTATATTGAAGCCAGGGGCACTTTACCACTCAGCTATATCACCAGCCCTTTTTATTTTGACACAGGGTCTCATTATGTTATTTAGGAACTTGTTCATTGCTGAGTTGCTGAGGTTGGCCTCCAACTTGGAATCCCCCTGGCTCAACCTCCTAAGTCTCTGGGATATAGAGACTTATGTACCATCACACCTGACCCTTATCTTTTTCATTTCATTTATTCTTCACTTGTATATGTTTTACCAGTTATCCAACTGGATTCTTTTCTATTGCATAGTTTTGAGATGACTTTATATATTCTAAATATTAGTCTTTTGTTAGATTGTGGTTTGCACATATTTTCTCCCAATCTAGCTTGCCTTCTCATCCTTTTAACAAGATTTTTTTTTAGAACAAATGTTTTACTTTTGATGAACTGCAATTTATCAGTTTTATGTTAAGCTTTTGGTGTCAAGTCTAAGAAATCTTTGCCTGTTAAGATTTTGAAAAATGTCTTCTATTTTTTCTAGAAGCTTTGCAGTTTTACGTTCTGCATTTAAGTCTGTAAGCTATTTTGATCATTTTTTTTTTTTTTGGTAAAATGTGAGACGAGGTTTGATGGGTTTTTGGGTTTTTTGGGTTTTTGTTTGTTTGTTTATTTTTTAGTACTTGAAAAACACATTCCTCCATTCTCACCTTTGGATTTCTACTAAGAAATCCATTGATTTCTTGTTTTTTTGTGTTTAGGTAAGCTTCTGTTTTCTGCCAGATGCTTCAAGGTTTTTTTCTTTGTCTTAATTCTTAGAAATTGAATTATGATATGTTTGTGCATGGATTTCTTTAGATAAATCCTGGTTGGAAGTTGCTCAGGTACTTAAATCTATACACTTATGTGTCTTGTCATATTTGGGAGTTTTCAGAAATTATTTCTTTGAGTACTTTTTTCAGCCACACTCTCTTTCTCCTCCCTTTCTGGGGCTCCACTGACATGGACATTAAATCTTTTCTTGCAGTGCCACAGGTCTCTAAGGCTCTGTTTACCTGTTTTTCCTTCATTTTCTTCTGTGTGATTTCTAGTCTATTACAATTCATTAATTCTTTCCTGTGTGTCATCTGTTCTGGTATTGAGTCCATCCACTGAGTTTTAATTATTATATTTTCCAATTCTAGCATTTGCATTGATTTTCCTTATAGTTTCCATTTCCTTGCTGAAACATTATATTTGTTAAGACTTTACCATTTTTCTTTTTCCAGAGTCTATAATTGCTCATTAAACCATTTTTATAATAGCTGTTTTAAAATTTTGTTGGACAATTCTGATATCTCTGTCATTTCAGTGTTGGATTTATTTATTGTCTTTATTCATTAGTTTGAAGATATTCTTAGTTTTTGTCATAATGAATGGTATTTGAAACCTGGACATTTTCATATCATGTCATAAAGCTATGGATCTTATTGAAATCTTCTGTTTTATCTGGTTTTCTCAGATACTGATGTAGTAGAGGAAGGGGTAGATAGTTTCATTATTGCTGGTTGTAGGGGGATGGAAACTCCACTACCAAAGCAATGCAAGTGGTGTCATTGTTAGGTAATGGTGAAAGCCCTGAATCTCTGTTTAGCTTTTTGTGATTCCACCCTGGAAGGTTATTCATTACACTATACAAAAATAGAAGTCTGGGTCCCTCATTTTTACCCTTTGCTAGAATGTACACAGATGGTGTTTTGATGGAGTAGGGAAGTTGTTATTTAAAATTTTTGTCTTGCTTCATTGTCCTTCCCTGGTCCTTTGGCCAGAGAGACCAAGCTTCTCTTAGCATTAGTATTGTCTCTGCTCAAATATATTCCCCAGTTACCATATTTTTCAGCTCCAAATCTAAAATATATAAGGTAGACTTCAAAATGGCATTCACCCCACCTTCAGTGACTCCCAGAAGCTCCTGAGATTCACCTCACACTGCAGGACAGCACCCAGATTCCCAGGGTAGGAAAAAGCACCCAGTGTGGGGGAATATTATCCCCTGATAATTTCTTTAACTCCAAAGGAATAGCATGGTCCATTAATGAATATGAAGGAAAGCTTAGTGGAGCCCACGGCACTCTGCCCCACACCTGGGGAGGGGAGGTACTCCAGAGGGGAGGAAAGAGTGAGTTTCCTAACCAAATACCCTAACCCAGCCAGCTGCAAACTCCTGGATCTGAGGGCTCTTACTTTACATAATCTTGCATAAAGCACTGGGAATTAATTGTTCACATTAGCAAACTTGCAGCTCTCCTTGTGAGCGAGCAGCAGCAGCCACCATTGTGACCTTTCCCTGAGGGTGGGGCAGGTTGCTCAGCAAAAAAAAAGCGATCTTGGGCCCTTAGACATCACAGCCAGGTAACCAGAATCTATCGCCCCAAGATTGTGCCCTTCCCAAAGGGTCTGCGTGGTGCTGGGGGTCCACTCTACACTTCTTGTCGCCACCCGAGGAGCTGGGGAAGGAGAAAATTTGGCACAAGATCTTTAACTCAATCACGGCAGACAATAATTCTCCCCCGGTGCCCATGGGTTACAAGAGCTGATTTTAAAGTCTTTTAACATAAGTTGTTGCACCAGTGTGGGAGAGGGGGCGGGGCGTGTTGCCCAGAAGTGTTACGGGGCACGATCAGAAACAAAAGTTACCACCCCCACCACCAACTGGCCATCTGCCCTGGGGGCTGTAGCAAACTGCAATTCACCTCTCCAGCTCACAAACCTCTCTGTTGGCCACCTTCTGCCCTTCTGCTGCCCGTCTTCTTGCCCAAATAGGAGGAGCTTGTGAACAGAAGTTGCTACAGCAGGGCACATCTCTCTAAAGGGGATCCTCTGCTTCAGTCTCTGCTTGATATCTCCCTCAGGAAGCTTTGAATATATGGGGCAGTATGGGCTTCCCCTTAGAATCTGAGCTCCTTGCAGAGCCAAGGCTTTGTAGGCAGTGACCTCCCCAGGTGGGCGCCCCCTAGTGCTTGCAATTGAGAACCACATGAGCACTGACACGATCTGGACCATCTTCCGCGGGTTTCAGACAACCCTACAGAGCAACTATTGGGACTTCTGAAGATCACAAGACAAGCAGAGTGGGTCACCAGTGATCCTGAGGAAGGAGTCTCAGACTGACCACTCTCCTTGGATCAGTCAGAGACCCACTCATCTACACTAGGATCAACTCAATTGTCTACAACTTCTGAGCCCCAGGTCCAAGAGATTTCTAGAGTGTGGATAGGCAGAAAGCAACCATCTCAGGTTTACAGCCCAGGGAGAGCTGAATACCCCTTTGCAACAGAAAACTTTTGAGGAGATCCTCTAAGAAAAATAAGGCCACCGGACTTAACCAAACAGCTTTGCCTCTGAAAAGCTCAACTCCGAAGAATCCCCAGCTTGAGGTCAGATTTGAATGCACCCCCCCCCACCCATGGTACATACTCGCTGACCTAGGGGGCAGAAAAACTCA
>PVKS010037264.1:0-18737 GCA_004027875.1 Aplodontia rufa | reverse complement strand
TGCTGGAGAAATTGGACAGCCATGTGTAGACAACTGAAGCTGGATCCTTATCTTTCAGCCTGCACAAAAATTAAATGAAAATGGGTCAAAGATCTGGATATTAAGCCAACAACTTTAAACTTACCAGAAAAAGAAGTAGGGTCAAAACTACAGGACATAGCAGTCGGCAGTGCCTTTCCCAACAAAACCCCCATGGCTCAAGCAGTAAAGTCAAGAACAAATGAATGGGATGCAATTAAACTAAAAAGTTTTTGCACAGCTAAAGATCTAGTCAAGAGCATCAGGAGAGTACCTACAGAATGGGAGAAAACCTTTGCTTGCTATACCTCGGACAGAGGGCTAATATCCAGAATATACAAGAAGCTAAAAAACTAAACACCAAAATCACAAATAATCCAATCAATAAATGGGCTATGAATCTTAAAAGAACCTTCTCACCAGTGGAAGTCCAGAAAGCCCATAAATATATGAAAAAATGCTCTACATCATTACCTATAAGGAAAACGCAAATCAAAACTTCAATGATATTCCACTTCACTCCTGTTAGAGTGGCAAAAATGGAGAATAAAAACAATGACAGATGCTGGAGGGGATGTGGGAAAAGAGGAATACTGTTACACTGCTGGTGGGACTGCAAACTGGTTCAGCCACTATGGAAAACAGTGTGGAGAATCCTCAAAAAATTAAGGATGGAACCACCTTACGACCCAGATATCCCACTCCTGGATATTTTCCCAAAAGAATTAGAGTCAGCATATTATAGTAATGTCACTTCATCCATGTTTATAGCAGTTCAATTTACTATAGCTAGAATATGGCACCAACCCAGTTGCCCCTCACTCGATAAGTGGATACAAAAACTTTGATACATGTATACAATGGAACACTATTCAGCCATTAGAGAAGACTATATTATGTCTTTTGAAATCAAATGGATGGAGATGGAAGGAATTATGCTTAGTGAAGTATCCCAATCTCAGAGACTCAAGGGCCGAATGGTATCTCTCATCTGTGGAAGCTAGAATACATGGGGAAGCAGTATGTTAGACAGCTAAGCTAATAATAACTTCAAGTTGTATGATTCTCAATGCAACAGGGAGATGACTCCCTAGGACACTTGAAGGCATAGAGAAGGTGGGGGAGGATGTAGGAAGAAATCCTAGGAGACTGAGGGTAGGAATATGGGGGAACCATTTCAGAAGGAGATCTCTGTCCTACATGAGATATCCATTTAACTCAGGAGTTCTTCTGGGGGAAACAGCAACAGGGGGAACCCAAGCATCCATGATATGGCATTAGCCCTGGATTACTAAGTATATACACATTGGTTCTTGAATGTTTGATAATGTTTCCCCCTGAATTGTATCTCTATATCCATCTAATAAATTTAAAAAATGTGGATATGCAGAGGCTTCAGTCTTTGGGGACACTATGAATTTTACCAGTGACTCTTTTTGCACCATGCTGCAGCAGTTGGGATTTAGAGGTCAGAAGTCTCAAAGTGTAAGTTCCTTACTGTATGACTCTCAGCAGCATCCCAAACTGGGCTCCAAACCTGTGGTGCTTGTGGAATTTTGTAGCTAGGATTGTCAGCATCCATGGTGTTGGGGTCTGCTGGAACTATCATGTTTACCCTTTGCCTTATAATGGTGAGTCACCCCCACCAGGGAGCCTGGGGTCACAGTTGCTGGTATATATATATATATATTTTTATCTGTTTTTATTCTGCTGTCCCAGGTCTTAACAAGGTTTTTGTGTCTCCCTTGCTGAGAACCTACACTCTCTCTCACTTATCCACTCAGCCTGAAATGTGTTGTGTTGGTTCTTTGTGGAGGACATAAGCATTGGGCACCTAAATCTGACCATTTTGGGGTCTTCCACACTTGTTTTCTAATAATCATGCTTACCTTTTGTGATTTTTCTTTATTTCCATTCCCTTCTACCTGAATATTAACACATGACAGCACCAGTAAAAGTAAATGCTTGGCTGTCCATGCCCAGCTTACCCCTAGTGAAGGAATCTTATTGTCAGTCCCATGTAACATGTGATTCAACACCAGCATCTCATCTTAGTGTCTACTTCCTTAGGTCACTTTTATTACCAGTTGTTGTTGTTTGGGTTCCCTGGGAAGCAGGTTCTAAGTTTGAGATTCATGTGCAAAAGTTTCATTTTTTTGGAATGTTCTTATAGTCAACACCATTGAAAGGGCATGCAAGGAAGCAGAATCAAGCTTTGATTGATTCAGTGCATTAAACTTAAATTTACTCCTGGGTGCTCTGAAAGTGAAATGACCCTGCAGAGTTTTCCTGAGTTGTGGTATATGGATCCATCCATTATCCCTTTAAATTGACACATCTTTGAATGTAGGCTGTCCAAAAGCTGCTCCAGAGAGCACTGACAATTTAGGGCTGTCTACCACCAGTATTCTAGCATCTAAGAGAGTAAGTCCTTCTTTCCTAAGTGGTGCTCTCGGTGGTATGTCACAGCATCCATTATAGTTTTCTGTACGTTTCCTCTGATTTTATTGTGTGATTTTTCTCTTAGCCATGTGGGAGGGTAAGAACTTTATTGCATTGTTGACTAAAATTTTTTTTCTAGCAGTAACTTCATTCTCATTCCTTTAAAGTCTGAAGCACAGTTCTTCATATTGAATTGTTAATAATTATCTCTATTTTTATTTCTCTTTGTAATGAATCATTCATTTTTCTATAACCTCTTTACATAATTGAATAATGAAATGAGATTTTTTTAAAAAGATCCATTTTACTGGGTACTTTCAATTCTTCATTTATTATTAATGCTTTTTATAGTTTTAGTAAATAGCTAGTAAATCTATGAAAATAGAATCAACATTGCATTTAAAGTTCTTAAATTTTCTAAATATTCATAAAACAACAAGAAAATCATGATTTGTCATCTTTTATGCAAACAACATTTTAATTAACTTTTGGATCACTGTGATCAAAACACCCTACCAGAACAACATAGAGAACGAAAAGTTTATTGGGGGCTCCTTAGTTTAGAGGTCTCAGTCCAGAGATGACTAACTCCTTTGCTCTGGGTCCACAGTGTGGCAGTAGTATAGGATGGGTGATGTGCCCAGCAGTGAAAAGCTGCTTCTCTCATAGCAGAAATGAAGCTGGGATAGGGTGTATTATGGGGAAGAAGGGGCAGCAGGAAGAACAACCCTTCCAGGGCACCACTAGTGACCCACCTCTAGCCAAGCCTACAGTTTGCCACCCAGTCAGTCCATGCAGACTAGAATGGATTTACTAGGTTATAGCTCTCATATCTAATTATTCCACCTCCAGATATTCCCATTAACAGGAGCTTTGTGGGGGATACCTCATATCTAACCTATAAGATGTTGAGACTAATACAACATCAATAGAAAAATATTTGAATTGTTTTTCTAGGGATAGCAGTAGACTGGTAGTAGCCATTCACTACTCATTAGCCTTGTGTGATAATATAATTGTTCTAATCCCATGAAGCTAACTCCCTTAATTAGGTTAAGAGTTTCAACAGTTTGATATACTCAGTTTGAGCAAATATGACCTGTGTTGAATTATAGAACAGAGTAATTGCCATTTTTCTTGGTTTTACTAACTAATACCTCAGAGCTTGCATTGCCATGACTTTCTCAGTGGTTCTAAGAACCACTAAAATATAATCTGAACTGTTAATTAATCCTTAATCAATTTCTTTGCTAGATATCTACATTTTCAGATAATGTGCAAGCCTATAACAGATTTTAAACATTCTTCAGTAGTTACTATGACCAGTCATACTCACTTTGAATGAAATTCTTTAATGCAGGACTTTCTTTTTCCCAAGATTTTCTGTTTGCACATACAAAAGAACATTTTTAGAAAATCCAAGCAAATTTGAATGACCCACAACATATATATAATATTGCATCCCTTGGTTAATTCAGTAATAATCACTTGAACACATACTATTTCCAAGCACAGGGGAACCACAAAGACATAAAAATCAATTAAGCAAATCTAGGCTCAAGAAGCTCCGAAAGGGCAAGTGTGAAACCAGAATGTCATAGTATATTGTAATAACCACCAGGATGTGAAGCATCTCAGTGGAGAGTGTTAAGGTCTGCAGAAAGAAGAAGGCATTTGGCCAATTTTGAAGAATTATTTCACCCAAGTAGCTATGACATAGAGGGGCAGTCTAGAAAGAAAGAGTGGCATGTACAGAGCCAGGCATAAATGTGTGAAAGTATATGACAAATCTAAAGACAACTTTGTTCTGTCTGGAGTACAGCCTTCTTGTGTGAGAATAGTAGGAAGTGAACCTGGAAACATGAATAACATGGCCTTTACATGACAGACCGATAAAGGGTTTGTCATAATCCTGAAGAAAATGAGCAAGATAAAATTTACTTTGTAATCATTCTGAGAACAATGTGGAGAATCTGTGGAATGAGAGATTGTTGTAGGTATATCATTGTGCATAAGTCTCAGGTATTCTTTGAGATTTTCCTAGATGAATATGGCAGTAAACACTTCATTGGGAGTGCAAGAAACCCGTCATCTTCATAAAAGACTTTAATTCTATATCCAGAGGCAAAGTATCTTCAGTGTAGTGGAAATAAATGCAGAGATATTTGATATGTGGACATAAGAATGATTCCTCCTGGAATTGGGAGTTTTGACCTTTACTGATTGTTAAAGAGAACAAGCTACTTAGCTTTCTGGGGATTCTTAGAAAATCTTCATTATTTTAATTGCATAAATTAGTTTCATAAATTCATATGAAATGTTTACATAAACATTAAAATGTGAATGAGTTTTCTACACAAATTTAATGTGAGGAAAACACTTTGAAATAGTCATAGTCTTCACATTAGTCTGAATAATTTCCATTTTTTAAAGCATAAAAAAGTAATGTCACTGGGGCTGGAGGGGTGCTCAGCAGTTACAGTGCTTGCCTAGCATGTGCAGGGATGCGAGTTCGAATCCCAGCATCACATACACAAAGAAGTGTCGGAGCAATGAAAGCCATATGAAAAACTAAATAAAATTGATTCTCTTTCTCTCTCTCACTGTCCTCTCTCTTAAAAAAAAAAAAAATATTGTCACTATAATATTCCTGAGTCATCCATAAGTTTAAAACCTTTAGTGATCACTAAGTAAAATTGCCATTGTGCAAACAGTATAGTAAATGATAATACTAGAATAGATGTAAGGAATAATTGGCCTTTGCATTGATAGGATATTTGATTTGACTGCCAACCTATTGTTTTTCAAAGATGTTTTATTGAAATTCTTAAATTTTCTAATAAAGCATACTTTCTTTGGTTTGAATTAAAGACTATGGATGCAGAAATGCTTATTTAAAATAATGCTTAAAGCAGCCTATGATATATAGAAAGTGTTGCTTTTAGGGTATAAATGCAAAATGTGATTATGATCAGAATATCACCTTAAAAAAAGATTTAAGGTATCTATTTTAGTAATGCTTTACAACCTAATACTTTTTTTAGAGATATAGTGGGAAGGGGAAGGGTGGGATAAGGGAGGGTAATTGGGGGGGGGCACTCCTGGGGGTAATTGCAATATCCAGAATATATACACATTTTATATTATTTTGTTAAAATCTTGTAAGGTTGTTCAAAAAGAAAAAAGAAAAAGAAAAAAAAAAGTAGGGCTGGGTATATAGTTCAGTGAAAGAACACTTGCCTAGCATTGAGAACTAGATTAAGTATCCAGCATCCCACCACCACCACCACCACCATACACACACACACACACACACACACACACACACACACACACACTACAAATAATCAGTTTTTAAAAAAGAATGCTTTTGAAGGACTAATACCAAAAGCACCTTTTAAGTGCATATTCTTTAATGTAATAATATAGGGTCATCTTTTTCTCCGCACCCTCCCCTCTGTCTCTCTTTTTATGGGATCAAATTTGTTAAACTATCATTTAAAACGTTTAGTAGAATTGTGTTAATAATTGTTTTTTGTGTTTTGCATTTCTCCCTGAGTTTATCAGAATGATTGCAAAACTTAACATTTCTTTTATTTTCCTTCCAGATTTATTCCTCACAACATTGTCTGCCTCTAGTACCTCCCAGTTTGAGATATGGAAAAATTTGGTAAGAAATCTTTTCTTTGAAGCATTTTTAAATGATGGTTTTCAGTAAAGGCACACAATTTAGAAAATAAAATTAAAATAATCACTCAGTTGTGTTGGTTTCAAGAATAAATAGAACAACTTTAAAAGCCTTTGGTTGCATTGCTGCATTCAAACTGCTGAATATTGCTGAAGGAAATGATTCATTCAGCATCGGTTCCTCGCAGGTTTTTAAGCATGACTGACAATTAAACCAATCAGTCTGCACTAATGTGCATGTTAACAGGACCCCTGCTAGACTGTCAGCTGTTGAAAGAGGTTACTGTCATTTAATTTGTCAGCATGGTAGTTTATGAAGAAAACCCTTTTTAAAAGATTAATTTTTCTTCTATGCCTTCAGGCTTTATATAAAGAAATAAGAACAATAGACACTTAACTTTTTGCCAAGTTGACTAGGATTAAGGGTTTTTTCCTAATAGGTTTTCTCTTTTCTTAACTTGTTAATAAAAAATTCCCAAACAGATGGCATCATTTTATTTTGTTTTTATCTTAATGTAGATTATATTAAAAATTCATTAATGAGGAGTAAATCCCCAAAATCTTGACATACAATTTTAGTCTACATAATAGGATAGTGACTTTTTGGGGGTGGGGGAAATGGCAATGAGAGAGAGAAAGAAAGAGTCAATTTTATTTATTTTTTTAATCTGGTTTTTGTTTTTCTGACACTTAGTTGAATGTGTGGTACTGGGGTTTGATCCTGGGACCTCACTCTAGTCTGTATAGTAGAAGACAGGGTTTGAGGCCAGTAAAAATGGGCTCACTTTGTGACATCTGTGACATATTGGTTAAGTATGAAACTTTACTTTCCTCCTATGGAAAAAGGGTATAAAAGTGCTTCATAGAATGTTTCTGAAAATTAAATGAAACAATGTATGTAAAGTGTCCAGCACACAGCAGAGATTCAGCAAATTTAATTTTAGATCTCTTGATTTCTCACCTAATTATTCCTGATTATCTTTATTCCATCCAAATTAAACTCATAGTCATAGACTATTACATAACAGGGACTAAGAATTGTTCTTTCAGTAAAGTCGCTGAGTCAGTAACTATTAAAGAAAAAAATTATTCAGATACATGTTAAAGATGGAAAGGAAGATTTTATTCAATGGTGTTTTGCAGTAGGGAAGAGAGGTTGAGCTCAATTACAAATACAAAAAATTTTAAAAATTGAAAAAATAAAAGAACCTTATAGCCAAGGAGCAGGGATTGGAAATAACTAAGAGAGTAACATAATTCTTTGCTAAACTTAACAGAATTCTAGCCAAAGGTGGGCCAAAATGATTAGATTTTAACTGGAGGATTCTAACTAAACTGATTTAGCATTGCTAAAACTGAAGTTTACAAGGATAAAAATGGAAACCTAAGTTTGGGCTGCAGATGTTTCAGAGGAGCCTATCAAAAGTTTGGTCAAAGAGAGAATCTGTCAGTACCCTAATGTATTAATAATAATCAAGTCATTAGTAGAGATCTCAGATGACCATTTTCAATGAGAAATTGGTCAAATGCTTTATAATAACATACTAATTGACCAAAAAGAATTCAAAATCTACAAAACTATATTAGTCGAAGTAAAAAAGCTACAGGAAATCTCTTGTAGAATGTCAGTTGTGTGCAAATCCACATGGTAATAATGCTCTGGAAAATACAGAATATAGTCCAGGAGGAGGGATGAGATGTGAATGTGAATGACTGACTGGCGTGATAAGGAGTGCAAACCTCATGCTACAGCAGTGAGATCCCTCTGAGTTATCCAAGATTCCAGAAAGATGTGTCTTTGGAAACAACTAATACAGATGAATAGGATTTTGAAACGTAAGATTGAAAAAATTTGTTTAGACACATCAGCTTCAACTTCTAAACTAAGTAACTTTGTCTTTTAAAAATCTATTGGGTAGGGGCTGGAACGGGCTCAGAGGTTACCACAGTGGCATGTGCAAGTACGCAAGTTCAAACCCTAGCACCACATGTACAACTAAGTGTCAGAGCAATGAAAGCTACATGAAAAGCTAAATAAAATTGATTCTGATTCTCTCTCTCTCACACACTGTCTTTCTGGCTTTAAAAACAAAAATCTGTTAAGCGGCTGATCTGTGGCTCATTGGTTAAGAGTGCTTGCCTGGCATGTGTGAGGACCGAGTTTGAACCCCCAGCACCACATACACAACTGGGTGGTCAGAGAAACCAAAATCAGATGAAAAATACATAAAAAATTGATTCTATCTCTCACTCACTCTCTCCCTCTCTCTCTTTAAAAAAAAAATCTATTGAGAAGCTATTAATAATTTAGGACTGAGAGTGAGATGAATAGAGCTTTCATTATTTCAGTTAATCTGGCTACTACTCCATATCAGATTCATTGGCATGCAATGTCTGGAGGTAGGGAGTTGACTCAGGTGAGATTCACAATAACCTGGGAAGAATTGAATGATTAAAAGAGTAAAGTGCTGGGAATGGTGAAGAAAGGGCAGATAGGAAGAGACCCATTATTAATGTGTTGTCGTTAACACAATGAAAATTTGTGATTTGTTCTCACAACCTATACAAAAAGTAAAAGAAGTGTCTCATTTGGGGTAGGAAAATATATTTTAGAATAGAAACATGTTAAGTAAGTAGTTTAAAATATGGAAATGAAGCTTAAGGGAAAACATAGATGAGTGTCATAGGAAAAGTGTTAAGAGTGGCAAAATCAGACCCCGGTTGTTTAGTAGTATCACTGGCCTCGACCCACTAAATGCAGATAGCCCCCTCCCCAAGTTGTGACAAAAATGTCTGCAGATATTGTCAAATATTCCCTGGGGAAGGAATAAAAATCACTCCAATTTAGAACCACTGCTTTACATGAATAAAGATAGGGGTACACACTATCCCTAGTTAACACATTTTGCTTCCTGATCATTTCTTAACATTACATATGACATTTTTAACAACTAAATGCTAAAATTATTCAGCCTGGAGCAGAGACAATTATCAATGAAAGGATACCTGCTACAACATAGCAACTCTGGTTGGAATGCAAGCTGAAAATGGTAAAACAGAATCTTCCTTATCAACAGCTATGGGTTAGCTTCTTCAGTGGTCCTGGCAGTTGTGGTAACAGAGTCCTATTGCTACTAGTGTTCCCACTACTAATAACAGCTTATGTTAACTAAATGCATATTGTATGCTTGGCATTTTATGTGGATGATCTCAATCCCCACAGCAGGTGGGGAGGAAACTTGCGATAATACATTGTAGAGTTAAGTCAACTAATGCTTAGAGAACAATGAACTTTTTCAGGCCTCAAGTCTAACAAAGAGTGAGTGGAACTGGGAGTTGAAGTTGAAATGTGTCTCTAAAACTTCTATATTAAAGTTGTTGCACAATAATTTCAGAAACCAAATAGACAAAAGGAAAGATAAGGATATAGCTGCAGGAGAAAACCTAGTGAGTTGGCCCAATTTTGGATTGTGGAAAAGCAGTAAAGGACAGTAAGAATATCATAGTAAAAAATGAAGCAGACGACAGAGTAGTGAGTCCATGAAAAAAGTACTGCCAGATCATAGGCACAGGACTGCTATTATAAAAATAAGTTGCAAGTGCCTGATACGTTCTGTTTTGCAGAATGCTTCCTTTTCTATTATCATTTGGCCCTCCCCAGAAGCCTGCAAGTAGACAGCACATGTATCCCATTCTGAAACAAAACCCAGATTAGTAAGTGAGTATGCCAAAGTGATATAACAACTTATCAATGAAAAGCAAGACTAGAAGCCGTATCATCCAAACTCAGATCTAACGCTCTTTCCACCAGACTGTTCTGTTTTCAGTATTGGTTCAGAATGAAAAAGTATTGACCTCGTGATTGTCTTTCTGCGTTAAATAGCTAGGGCAGTTTCACCTTTGAAAGTAAGTACAGTCATGCTCCACTTTGAAATGTGTGTTATCTGATGAGAGCAATAACACATTGATGGAGCAATTTATTAAATCATTTTCATCAAATAAGAAAATGTAAATAACAATAATCTGGAAATCAGTCATGTGAGTTTTCACTGGCAAATGGAATAGAGAACAAGTAATTGTTACAATGAGAAATTCTTCTAAATTAAATTGTCTTTTCACCAATTATGTCATATATATAATGTATTCTGCATATACTTAACTTTGGCAAATATGTATTCTCTTTTTCCATTAATTAGAAAGAAGGATTGCTTTTCTTCTATCTATGCTCAATGTGAAAGTGACATTTTAGACACGGGAGACTGTTACTTGGGAACTGTGTCAGTGTTTCTCAATAGAGATGAATCATAAGGATATATATACTTAGTAAATTTCACAGACAGAGGTCTGGAGTAATTCATTCACTTAAGTTAGTATATTGGGTTGATATACATATCGTATATGAGGCTGATTTGTCTTAAGAGAGTTGTTTCCAGCCTTTTAAGAAACATTGTATCCACTCAATACACTATGCTGTGATCTTTCTAAAATGCAAAAGCACTTAATGCTTCAGTTAGCAATTTGGCTACCCAAACAACAAAATCTAATGCAATTTCAGTTTCTAATAAGGAGGGTAAACTTGAAGTTTAATATACTTATGCAAATAAAATGTCTACCAAAAATCATTTTTTAAGTACAGCAGATACTTATATAAAGGTGAAAAAGCATGTTTCTGTATATGGATAATGGAGTGTTAAAATGGTTAGAAAATTGCCTGGCACAGGACAAATCTTACCCCTGGTGCTCAAAATTTTGGTTTTCATGCTTTCATTTTACCACTACATTCCTTTGTGAGGGTCAGGAATGATTTCTTAAGAAAGTGACTTATAATACCCTTAGAGGAACAAAGAAGGAAAAGGTTTCAAATAATATAGACATCGTATACACAGTATTTTGAAATTAGAGTCAATATATTAGTGATTTGAGATTTTAATGGTAAAAGAGCTCTTTATAAAACTGAAAGCAGTCAGGCACCTTAGCACTCAGACAGCATAGCAACTCAGGAGGCTGAGGCAGAAGGATTAGAAGTTTGAAGCCAGCCTCAGCAATTTAGTGAGACCACATCTCAAACATTATGAAGTTAAAATAAAAGGGTTCAGGATGTAGCTCAGTGATAAAAGTGCCCCTAGGTTCAGTCCCCAGTACCTGAAGGAAGGAAAAAACTGAGAGCTCAGAATTCCAAATTCAATGTTTTAATTTATTTTTCTTGTGCAGAAATTAAAATTATAGAAGGGAAAGGAAACAATTTTTAAATTACATATTATTTTTGGAAGTCAGGTGTGTACTCTTTCATTTTGGAAAGAGTAATTGAAACAAAGGATCTCTGGTGAGTTCTGTTTACTCAGCTTAGTACATAGCAGCTGTTGTAATACTTTGCATTGTTACATACACTTGAGTTGATCATGTATTGACGCTAAGTATCAACAGAATTTTCTTACCATGTAAAATTTAGTGTCTTTGCTGTTTGCTTTTACCACCATGTTGCCTTTAGAAATTTTCTTTCTGACTTACATCCTATCTCCTAACTGGACTCTAAGCTCCTTCAAAGTAGAAACTAGTTTTTATACTTTTATGTTTGTAATACCTTCTATAGTATTCGAAATTAGAAGATACTCTTTATGTCTGAAATTATGGTGATGACTTGATAAAAGGATATTATACCAAAATTGATAGCAAAGAAAGTACTCCAATTCACATTTTCTTAAACTTACAGTGGTTTCTTTTGTTTCATATAAAAATGATAAAAGTAGACAGGAAATTGGTTTAAATTTAATGCTGTAAAATGAAAGTCTTAATTTTTGTGCATTAATTTGACAAATGAATGTATTAAGATGGTCTAATTCAAAGTTTTCTGACTTTCACAGGGTGGAAACTTCTCTGTACATGGTGTATTTAAAAAACCTCAAAATATGGTGGTAGTTGGGCAGTCAGCATTTGCAGACCTTGGTAAGATTGTTTTGCCTTTCAAACTCACTTCTTCTTTCTGACATAGTCATGTTGTTCCTCATAGTAGCAAATAACTTAAGTATTTTCAGAATAAGTTTAGATTTAAAAGATGCCTACTAGTTCTATGTGGTATACAGTCACTTCCTTAATAAAATGAAGCGGAATTTATGGCTTATAGGTTTTAAAATAGTTTGAACTTAATCCACTTTGTAGGAATAGCATGCAAAACAAAAAAGTACACTGAGACTTTTCTAAAGACTACCAAGTAGGAACTGTCATGAAATTTTCATATACAGATTGAGTCTTTGTTTTCCCAAATACTTAGGATCAAGACTGTTTCACATTTGGGATTTTTTCGTATTTGGAATATTTGCATGTGCATATGACATATCTTGGGAATGGGATCCAAGTCAAAACACAAAATTCATTGCTATTTCATATATACCTTACATACATAGCCTAGAGGTGTATGTGTATGTATATAGTGTGCCTCCATTTTGATGCCAACCCATGACATGAGCTCAGGTGTGGAATTTTCCACTTTTGACAACATGTTAGCACGCAAAGAGTTTCAGATTTTGCAGCATTTCATATTTTCATATTATGGGTATTCAACCTGCATATCCACAATATGAAAAAATAGAATTGCGTTAACATGAACCCTTAAAACTTGAATATTTATTTTCATCTGAATTCCAAAGAATAGCAACATCTATTGTGAATTTCAGTTTTTCATAAGATTCGCTACAATTAATTTTAAGTTCACATTCATTAGGAACTTCCAAAACATATGGCTCCTTCCATCATTTGTCAGGGTTACTTTGAAAGGATTTTTGTGTTAAAAGGGGAAATGGTCTACATGACCACCACCTAAAAAGTATCATTCATCTGTGGAGGCTAGAGCTAGACCCTGGCCATTGAGAAAGGAAATCTATTATCATGTTTTAAATCCGGATAAGGTGTAATGTCATACAACCTAAGGCATTTGTAGAGTTGTATTGGGAAGGAGGGGTGGGGAGGGATAAGGGTGGGTAATTGGGTAGGGGCCCTTGGGGTAAATCTAATATTCAGAATTTATATATATATTGTTTCATTACAAGCTTGTTTGTTCAACAAATAAATCTCTGAATAAAAAAGTAAATTAAAAAAAAAAGTATCCCAAGCTCACTCCCTTCCTGCTGTTCTTTCAGTCTGCTAACAGACACCTCAGACTGTTCACCAAAACATAATGATGTGGTGGGGCATGGTGGTGCATGCCCATAATTCCAGCAGCTCCGGAGGCTGAGGCAGGAGAATCACAAGTTCAAACCCAGCCTCAAAGCCAACTTAGCAAGACCCTATCTCAACATATAAAATAAGAATGGCTGGGGATGTGCCTCAGTGGTTAAGTACCCCTGGGTTCAACACCTGGTACCCCTCCCAAAATAATATATTTATTTATAATTATATATTATATTATATATTTATATATTATATAATTTATATAATATTTATAATTATATAAATTTATACAATGACATATCTCCATCCCCAGAGACCTTAGTTTTCTCACTTACAATATGAGAATGACAAAGATACTGACCTCCACTGCTATTGTGAATAATACTGTGATTAAAGCATAGTGTTGGTTTTTTTTAACAGGAGTCCAGAAATTATAGTTTTAGTTTTTTTTATTAGATTTACCTATCTATTTTTTTTAATTTGTTTTTTAAAGAGAGAGAGGGACAATGAGAGAAAGAGAATTTTATTTAGTTTTTATGTGGCTTTCATTGCTCCAACACTTAGTTGCGTACATGATGCTGGGGTTCAAACCCACATCCTCACAACATGCCAGGCAAGCTCCATAACTACTGAGCCACTGCTCTAGCCCCTGGATTTAACTGTCTTTTGTTGTCGTTATTCAGTTGATTAAATCAACCCACCATTCAGTATCATGTAAATATATTGCAAGGCATCTAAAGCAGGAAGGTTGACAATGTCATATAGTGGATATTTCCACATGACTCTGTGATGTGTACTGTATTTTAGTATTATAAAAGATTACTTTGGTTTTAAGTAAATTTCTGCTTCTTTTTTTATAGTTTTTATCGAAAATAGTCAAGTAATAGAATATGTAGTTATTTTTCTTAATGTGCCGATTGATTTGGTTAGCTGTATCAATAACATCTTTCTGCAAATGATCCTCTAGGAAAAAAATAGATGCATTATATAAGTCTCTGGCATGTCACAGCCCTTCTTGACCTCCTGAACCCCTTGGTAAACAACCTTGAAATTAAAGTTATATATATTATGATCATGTTTTTATATCATAAAGTTTTCTGCTTTTAACAAAAATTAGCAGTAGATTTATTTAAATTTCTCTGTGGACATTTATATATTGGCATCTTTAAGACGTGCAGAATATAGGATACAATCAAAGTAAAAAATAAATATTTTTCACCTCTTTTCAACAACTTTAGGTAATTTGTAAAGTTTTTTTTTTTTATTGAACCCTGCAGTGCATAACCACTGAGACACATCCCCAGCCCTTTTTGTTTTTATTTGTTTATTTCTTGAGACAGCGTCTCACAAAGTTACTCAGGGCTTCATTAAACTGCTGAGGCTAGTTTTGAACTTGTGATTCTCCTACCTCAGCCTCCAGAGTCACTGGGATTACAGGCAGATGCCACCACACTGGGCTGCGTAATGCCTTTTTTTTTAAAGGTGTATTTTTAGTGCAATGTTGCCAAAAAGTAAGACTATAATGAGTCCAAAAAAGCAGATGGCATTGAATAAGCTTATGAATATTAATATATCGAGAATATGCATCTTTGTATGAAAAGTATACATTTGAATACATATGTGAATTGCATTTTGCCCTCCATCTTCCACTCCACCCACTCCCTTTGAACCAAAGTAAGGGAAGTTACTGACAGCCAAGAAGTCAACATGATTTCAGAAATTCATCATTTAACAAAGAAAGCACATGTTTGAATAAATGATATGGTTAACAAGAAGAATCCTGTATCAAGAAAGAGTATTTAAATGGTTCCAAGTTCACTAAAGTTGTCTTTGCTTTCAGGGGGTGGGAAGGAAGAGGACAAAAGGAAGATACACAATTAATGGGTTAACTTATTCCCTCTTTTCCCTGTTTTCTGGCATATTGTTAGATTAATTTAATAATAAAGTAGTAAATTATAAAAGACTAATGGTCAAGAATGCCAAGAAAGGGTCTGGAGCAGTGGCTCGGCGATTACGACGCTTGCCTGGCATGTGCAAATACTCAAGTTCAAACCCCAGCACCCACATACACAAATAAGTGTCAGAGCAACAAAGGCCATGTGAAAAACTCAATAAAAAAAAATTGGTTTTCTCTGTTTCCATCTCTCTCTCTCACTGTTCTTCTCTCAAAAAAAAAAAAAAAAGAATGGCAAGAAAGAAACTAAAGTAAGTAGGTATTTATTACCCAGTAAAATTTTTAAATGTTGGGGCTGGAGCGATGGCTCGGCAGTTGGCATGCGCAAGTACATGGGTTCGAACCCCAGCACCCACGTACACAGCTGAGTGTTGGAGCAACGAAGATCATGTGAAAAACTCAATAAAAACTGATTCTCTCTGTCTCTTTCTCTGTGTCTCACTGTCCTTCTCTCTTTTAAAAAAATTTTTTTTCAGTGTTGTTAGAATTTCTTTTTCATTCAACATAGTCTTATATATTGGAGGGAATTGTTGTTACACATTCATGAACACATGGATATTGACAAAGCAAGCCAAGGCTGATGCCAGTTCATGATCTCCCCGCTTTGAGTTCTCCCTGATCCCATGTTTCCCCTACTTTACCCCCATGTTAGTTGGGCTTCTCATGGACATTGAGGATTCCACACTGGATTGATAACCCCCTTACTCCCTCCCTCTAGCTGCCTTGATATCCCCTCTAATTCCTCCCTTCCCTCCCTTCCCCCCACTTTCATCCCCCAGCATCATAGCCATGGTTCCCACTGCTTGTGTAAAAATTCACCCATGTTGAGGTTATTATTAACTTGGCCAACTTTCAATTTGTTTCTGATTTATTCTAGCTTCTGTATGTGAGAGATAACATTTGACCCTTGAGCTTCTGAATTTGGGATATTTCACTGAGCATAATTTTTTCAATCTCCATCCATTTGGCTGCAAATGCCATGATATCGTTCTCTCTAATAGCAGAGTAGAATTCCATTGTACATATATACCACAGTTTTTGAATCCACTTGTCCAGTGAGGGGCATCTGGGTTGGTTCCATAGTTTAGCTATAGTAAATTGAGCTGCTGTAAATATTGATGTAGCTGCATCTCTGTAGTATGCCGATTTGAGCCTTTTTGGGAAAATACCCAGGAGTGGGATAGCTGGGTCACAAATTGGTTCCAGCCCTAGTTTTTTGAAGCGTCTCCACACTGCTTTCCAGAGTGGCTATACAAGCTTACAGTCCCACCAACAGTGTAATAATGTTCCTTTATTCCCAGAGCCCCTCCAGTATCTGTTATTGTTTGTATTCTTCATTTTTCCCACTTTGACAAGAGTGAGGTGGAATCTCAGTGTAGTTTTGATTTGCATTTCTCTGATTGCTAGTGATGTAGAACATTTTCTCATATATCTGTGGGCTCTTTGGAATTCCTCAATTTAGAAGTTTCTGTTTAGTTCCCTAGCCCATTAATTAATTGGCTTATTTGTGGTTTTAGTGTTCAGTTTTTTGAGTTCTTTGTATATTCTGGAAATTAGCCATCTGCCTGAGGTATAGCAGGCAAAGATTTTCTCCCTTTCTGTAGGTTTTCTTGACAATCTTGACTAATTCTTTATCTATGCAGAAACTTTTTAGTTTAATGGCATCCCACTCATTTACTCTTGGCTTTAATTCTCGCGTTATGGAGGGGTCTTACTAAAGAAGGTGGTGCTGACACCTATTTCGTGTGTTAATCCTATTTTTTCTTCAAGCAATTGTATAGTTACTGGTTTAATTTCCAGATCTTTAAAACATTTTTATTTAATTCTTATGCAGGGTGAGAAGTAAGGATCTAATTTCAGTTGTCTGCATATGGCTGACCAGTTCGTCCAACACAATTTGTTGAATAGGCTCTACTTCTTCCACACTATGCTTTTGCCTCCTTTGTCAAATATCAGGTGGTTAAAGATTTGAGGGTTTGTCTTGGCATTTTCTGTTCTGTTCCATGGTCTTCATTTCTGTTTTGATACCAATACCACGCTCTTTTTGTTACTATAGCCCTATAGTACAATTTCAGGTCAGGAATTGTGACACCTCCTACTTCTTCTTTCTTGCTTAGTAATGTTTTGGCTATTCTGGGCCTTTTGTTATTCCATATGAATTTGGAAACTGCTTTTTCTATAGGGCTTTCGGTAGAATGGCCATTTTGATTATGTTGATTCTTTCTAAACAAAACATGGAATGTTTTTTCTTCTACTCAGGTCTTCTGCAATTTTTTTTTTTTTTAAAGAAAGAGGGACAGTGAGATAGAGAAAGACAGAATCAAATTTATTTAGTTTTTTTTTTTCATGTGGCTTTCATTGCTCCAAGACTTCGTTGTATGTGTGGTGCTAGGGTTTGAACTCACATACATGCTGGGCAAGCACCATAACCACTGAGCCACTTCTCCAGCCCTGCAATTTCTTTTTTTAATATTCAGTCGTTTTTGTTGTAGAGGTCCTTTATATCCTTTGTTAGATTGATGCTCAAGTATTTTGTTCTTTTTTGAGGATACTGTGAATGGGACAGACTTCCTGATTTCTTCTTCAGTGGACTTCTTGCTGTAGTATAGGAAAGCTAATGATTTATGAGTATTGCTCTTATAACCAGCCATTGTGCCGCAATCGTTTATAAGCTCTAGAAGTCTTCTGGTAGAGCTTATTGGGTCTTCTAGGTATAGGATCATGTCATGAGCAAATAAAGATAGCTTGGCTTCCTCTGTTCCTATTTGAATTCCTTTGATTTCCTTGTCTTTTCTGATAGCTCTGGCTAGGGTTTCAAGGAGTGTATTGAATAAGAGTGGTGAAAGTGGACAGCCTTGCCTTGTTCCTGAATTTGGGGGAAATGCTTTCAGTCTTTCTCCATCAAGCATAATGTTGGCTATGGGTCTGTCATAAATGGTTCTTAGAAAATTAAAGCATCTTCGTTTGATCCCTATATTCTCCAGAGTTTTGAGCATAAAGTGGTGTTCAATTTTATTAAAGGCCTTTTCTGCATCAATTGAGATGATTATATGATTTTTATTTCTAATTCTGTTAAAGTGGTAAATTACATTTATTGATTTGCAGATGTTGAACCAGCCCTCCATTCCGGGAATGAAGCCCACTTGATCATGATGTATTATCTTTTTTTATGTATTTTTGGATCCAGATAGCTAGAATTTTATTAAGGATTTTTGCATCTATTTTCATCAGGGAAATTGGTCCATAGTTTTCTTTTCTTAATGTGCCTTTGTTGGGTTTTGGTATCAGGGCTATATTTGCTTCATAAAAAGTATTTGAGAGGGTTCCAACCCTTTCAATTTAATGGAAAACCCTGTAAAGGATGGGTGTTAATTCTTCTGTAAAGGTCTGGTGAAACTCTGCTTCCAATCAGTTGGGTCCTGGGCTTTTCTTTTTTTTTTTGAAGGCCTTTGATTGCTTTCTATTTCACTAT
>PVKS010037263.1:0-18752 GCA_004027875.1 Aplodontia rufa | reverse complement strand
TGCCAGTACACAGCAGCGCCGTGCTGTTCCTGATGGCGAGCTCTCCCTCGTCCCTGTGTTGAGGATGCGTTCAGCTGCGTCATTATATTCGATGAAAAACTGTTGATCTATTCGTCCAGGACCTGTGTAGCATAAGAAGCCCGTCATTCTCTTCTCTAGCTCTCTGAGTTAGCTGGAAAGTTGGTCCAAGTGTCATTAGCGTATCTTATTTTCATTATAGTTGCACCAGGCATCTTTCCCTCAGGGCTAGCCAAAATAGAGGCGTCCCTGAGAGTTCACCAGACAAGACAGGGCTAATGCTTTGGAAAGGAGGAATTGTGTAATCAATCACAGCATCTGTCATGGGTCCACTATTTTCCGCTCCATATTTTCAAATTGTTTTAAAATAAGTGGGCATCTAGGATGGTGGCAATGGAAGTCAAAATTGCAAAGGTCAGCTGATTAAAATCACAGCATGGTATCAAAGCAATATGGCAGATTTATCATGAACATCTCATTATTCTTGGCTTATTGACATGGTCTGAATATTGGTATCATTCCGTGTTTTAACCCAGTGCTTGGGAGAAAGCATGGCTATGATTGCTCTTTGTTAAGCCTCTCTACTACAAAATTCATAACCACCAGTACAGGCAGCATTTCTCAAAGTTTTTGGTTTAGGAACCCCTCTATAATCTTAAAATCTGAACATTATGAACTGATGGCCATAATCTTCAAAGCCCTCGCATGCGTGCATTGTAGTAGGCGTTGACCAGGCTGATGGCTGCAGGTACCTTACCGTAACCTCCCATGGCGTCTCTGGAAACTCACCACACCTTTGGGAGAGGGGAGTGTAAGAGGCAAGTGCTGTCTCGGGATCTCTGTGGATTGACCAGGCTGATGGCTGCAGGTACCTTACCGTAACCTCCCATGGCGTCTCTGGAAACTCACCACACCTTTGGGAGAGGGGAGTGTAAGAGGCAAGTGCTGTCTCGGGATCTCTGTGGATGTACACTTGACCTCACGCACCCCTGGAATGGGCATCTTCTGAAATGGGGTCATCTTCTACTTTTTCCCAGCGTCATCCAAGCCCTTGCTCACTGGTGCCTCAGTGGACACTCAGGACAGCTGCGCCTACGAGGTCTGCTAAGGTGCAGAGGCAGTTTGTGGTGCTCACTGGCAACCAATTTTATGTAACTCATTTCAAACCACTGCCAGGCAGCTTGTAGGCAGGTAATTTCCTTCCTCCTGAGTGATGAACATTTTTTACCAATTGCAGATCAAGGAACTGATAACGTATAGAAGCGAAAAAAAGGATCCATATGTCTGAATATTTTCAGTTGCAGTTGGACAAGTCTCATTCAATAGCTCCTCTCTAAATGCTGGCCAGCTTTTGCGTTCACAGAGCTCTTTCTACGTTTGTCTTTTCTAAGGAAATAATGGATTTAAGCTTCTTTCTGAGGGGTTCTTTGAGTTCTTATTGTGTGTTGGCTGAGTCAGTTCAATGTCTCCTCTGCCCACCAAGTGCCATTTGTAATTCCACTTTAGTTTCAACTGAAATTTTTGAAAACATGCATTGAATTCTTGATTAAATGACTCTTACTCCCACCATTTTTGATCCAGGAATATTAAAAAAGCAAATTGCAATGAAGACAAATACATTTTAAAGTCCTTGTTCCAAAATACCCAAAATATTTTCCATTTCTCTGAGTACTTTCCTTTTTTATACTGAAATGCAGTGCGTCAACCTCTAGTTATGCATATGTTGCGTGAAGTTGATCATTGACTATATTTCGATTACTATGACTAACCAGTTCCTCCTTAGTCTTTGAACAGCTACAGTTTAAACAGTAAAATAATGAGTAAAGGATGGTATCGTTGTCCTGTCTAGTGAGGAAAATATCAAGATACTTGGATTCCTTCCTTGTAGATCACCGGAGCGCTCTCTGACTTACCCAGTGCAAGCCGTACCATCCACGGCTGTCGAATGATGAGCTCTGCGTGCTGCCTGTGGGGGTTGTGGACTTGGCTTTGCTTCCCAGCCATTGACACAAGGGATGTCATCACCCCACCTGCCTCTCCAGGTGGTCATTTACCCCCACTAGCCCGCCCCCACCAGGTCAGGGGAGGAAAGGGGCGCGTGAGCAGTGCCCCCAGATCAGGCTGCCCCTCTGCGGGAGCATTTGTGTGGAACAGTCTGGGTTGAGTCACAGAGTATATTCCTCAACCTTCCCCTGAGTCCTCCTACCCTAGTGGGATTGTCATTGTTCCCAATCTGTATTCATTCTCTCCTTTTTTTTTTTTCTGAGAGAGAAGGAGAGAGTGAGATAGAAAGAGAGAAGTCATTTTATTGTTTTCATCTGGCCTTTTGTTTCTCTGACACTTCGTTGTGTCCGTGGTGCTGGGGTTTGAACCCAGGCCTTGCTCATGCCAGGCAAGTGCTATAACTGCTGAGCCACTGCTCCAGCCCCTTATTCTCATTTTTTAAGCAAATAAGTATTGTCAAAATCTTTTCTCCCGTGTATTGTTATACATTCTCCATATTCTGCATTATTGTGTACAGGATATAAACTTTCTAAAATTTAATCAGGGCATATATTCCCTTTATTCTCATTTATCTATCGTTAGTATTTATACAAATTACATCCCTACACGCAGACACACATTGTGTCTTTCTGAATTAATCATGCAGGCATCAGCATTCCCTCCATTACTATTCTTATTGTAAAATGATGGCAGATGAATGTGGACAATCCAAGTGTGGTGGGAATTCTCATCAGGCCCATCGCAGCTTGTACAAGTGGAATATTTATTAGCTGAGGATGCATGCCAAAACTTTGCTAAAGTGGATGAGGAGCCGTGGATGATGTATGCCGCTGCACAAAGGGCCTTGTTTATTGTCATTTTTTCATTTTAAAATTATGTCCAGCAATGGAGGAATGCAGAATAAAATGTATTAAATAACCCCTGATCCTGCTCAGGTGAAAATGAATCAATAGCCTTTTGCTCCTTTAAATAATAGTAGTTTCTATGGATAAGCATCATTTTCACACTCTAGAATAAACACAAAGACCAGATTTATTTTAAGAGAAATACATAAAATGGTCATTTACATTCTCCCCAGTGCCCTGTCCAACCTGATTTTGCCTTTGGGTGAAAGTTCCATAGCTTGCAGCCCTAGATGTCAGGGAAGGGCACTGCTGCCCTGGATAGGAAACCCCCGCAAGCTGGGAGGAAGGCTGCGCCGAGCCTCCTGGGGCCTCTCCCCGTACTGAGAACCCTGAGCTGCTTACTTCTCCCATTTCTATGCCATAGAAAATGGTTCTGGCTGAAAGTGTCACAGCTGAGTAACAAGGTGTCCTTTTTGACAGACCCAGTGTAAGTTCTGATTCGTTTTTCTTTTCAAGAGATACCTTGAATGGAAATCTGATTCTCTCTCTTCTCATCCTAACTTTTATTTACCCAGAAAAGGACTAAGAAGTTGTAGCTATTCTCATGTGTAAAAAAATCATTAGAGTTTGAGCATAGATCAAAACTGCCAATTTATGGGGAAAATGATTTCCTGCATGAATTCACATTAAGATAAAGTTTAATGAATACCCACAGGGAAAGCTGCACGCTTGTAAACTGCTCCTTGCTGGAAGAGTAGGTGCCAGTTCGGGACTGTTGGAGCAAGGGGCACAGGAACAACTCTGGACACACCCGGAACAGTGTTGGGAGGGCAAGTGGGGGCCCTGGGTGGGACATAGACCAGAGAAACACCCAGCCCCTCTGCCCCTCCAGCTGTCACTATGTGCAGCCTCTCCAAGCTGCAGCAGATAAGCTGAGGCCTCTGTCCCACCGAGTCTTCCAACCCACCACCCCTGGATGCTTCTAGAATGTTCCCCCCTCACAGCTCATGAAGGAGGCGGCACTGGCTCTACTCTGCACACCCTCTAGAAATCCCAAGCAGAGCACAAATCTCCTCTCTCCACAGTGACGGAACTGACAAGCTGGAGTCTTCCAACAGTAGAGACATTGAGCCCCAAAGGATGAGCCTTAAGATTTGATAGATTAGGACTGAGATTCCGTACTCTGAGCAACTAGTTCAGCTGTTCATAGTTCATTGTTCTACTCACTGTGGAGCACGAACACTCTACAGTTAAAACATAGTCTCTAGTACACAACATGTAGTCTGCTATATACATCTACAGACTACATATTACATATAAAATAAGTATTGACGTATTTGATTATAAGAAGATAAAATGACCACGTCAAATGTCCTGGTTTAAATCAACAGATAAATACTCCTATCTGTTCCTAAGCCCTCACAAATCCCAGTAAACTGACAAGAATGGTCACGAAAGGATCATTTAAAATGGGACTAGGGAGGCACAGTGTCCACACTACCCTTGGAGGAATCAAAGCTGAATCCCAGCCCAGATCCACAAGTCCAGAGGGGATAGCCAGGGCTTATGGTCTGGAGAAAATGAGACCCAGGGAAGCTGGAGTAGCAGACTCAGGCACATCAGAGATTTATAACAGAAGAGAAACAGGAAAATCAGTAATGGTTCAGATGAACAGAGCAATCCCTGCTGTCCTAGCTTAAAGATTAAACCTTGGAGCAGGAGAGAGAAAATGCTCAAGTCGTAAGACAGAACCAAGGACCCAGTCATGGAGCAGAGCCCGCTGGGGGCCCTGTGGTGAGTCATGGGATCAGCCTTCCCTGTGACCCTCACACAGGCTGAGAAGCTCCTGGCATGGTTTTCTTCAAATATCCACAGATCATCACGGAAATCCCCTCACAAGAAGGTTCGATCCACAATAAGCCAGGAGGATAAAATGAGGAAAAAGGCAAAGATCTACAAAGAATTCTAACTTAGATGCACAACTGTCAATATTCTCTGAGAAGCAGTGCGCTGTCCTAGCCATGAAACAAGAACAGAATGCTATAGAAAAAGAAGGAACAATATTTCAAAAGAGAAGTTTCCCAGGACTTTGACACAAAATCTTGATAAATAAAAGTGTAGGACCCCGCAGGTAAGCATTAGAAAGTATTAGAAAGCAAGCTGAGGAAATTGACAGATTGTGTAAGATTTCCAGAAGGGAAATCTTCATATGTTCCCAGGTTGAGAGGGACCACTGAGAACTCTGATAGTGAAGGAAAACGGACTCACACAGCAGACGATATTCGAAAACCTCAGAGGAGTGGGACAAAAGAGAAGTTCCAAACAATTTACAGAGAGAGAGAGAAAAGAATCAGAGAAGATCAGAAATAAGAAAGGAAATGAAATAAGAGGAGGAAATGTCCTAACACATTCTAATGGGATACAATGTCCAACCCATGGCTTTACTTCCAGGCAAAAGGTGTTGATTCTGGACTTCCTTACAGTGAAGTTTCAGAACACTTATCTCCCATGGTGCTTCTCAGGATGGCCCCATGAAAGAGGGGGATAGAATAAGAAAGGTGGACCTGTGGGCTGGAGACAGAGCAGGGAATCGGGCTCCAGGCCCAGGCAAAGCACCAGTGGGTAAGAGGCAGAGGAAGGAGGCATGTCCCAGGCCCCAGCAAAGGGTACCTGGGAGACAGAGAAGGGAGGCCAGCCCCAGGCCTGGGCAAAGCATGGGTGGGTGGGAGACAGAGGAGGGAAGTGTGCCCCAGGCCCTGGCAAAGGGTGGGTGGGAGACAGAGGAGGGAGTCCAGACCCAGGCCTGGGCAAAGCACAGGTGGGTGGGAGACACAGCAGGGAAGCCAGCACCAGGCCCCAGGAAAAGTGTGGGTGACCCCATGCACCTTGGTGTATGCACAGAGGTGGTCCCAGAAGATGGCCTGGGTGGGAACCCGGGAGTCTGAACACACTGAGCACTAGAAATGGAAGGAGTGTTCGGCATGGAGAGGGAGGGGGTAGGGAATGAACAGCAGCATCTGCAGCAGCAGGCAGCCACCCTGGGGATTCATCAATGTGGAAGCAGCCCCTTCCCGACACAGCTGGGAACAAGGCTGAGGCCAGGACAGTGCGACAGTGCCCAGGTGCACTGCTGGGCGAGTCCAGGGCCTGTCCCTGTGTACACAAGGTGCATGGTGTGCCATGACATCATCACTGTCCACAGGAGGGAGCAAGCAGCAGCCTGAATGAGGGTCTGTGAAGAGCCGGAGAAGCCTCTTTAGCAAGCAGCTCAGGCTCCCATTCCAAGGCCTGGAGGGCTACAGGTGCAGGCCAGTGGCTGTCACTCCTGAGTGTGCCTTAGTGTCAGCCTGGGGAACACCACCCCTGCACAGGGCCCCAGAGCTTCTCCAGGAGGTTGGATCAGTACCCGCAGTCCTAGCTGTCCCCTAGCTGCAGCTCTTGGCAAACCCCAGGCTTGGGGCACCCTGGACAGGAAGGCCTCACTCCTGGTCAGCCACGTCAGGTCAAGCGTCAGGGGTGAGGAGAGTGATTGTTCCTGGGAGAAAGGGTCCTGCACTTGTGTGTGTGCTCACATTTGTGCACGCCTGTTATGTGTGTGTATGTGTGTGCACATGCCCCTGTGCGTGCATGTGTGTCCCTGTGTGTGTGCGTGTGTATCCCTGTATGTATGTCTCCATTCATGTGTGTGTCTGCACGTGTGTGCACTCACATGTCCATTTGTGTGTCTGTGTGTGCACATCTATGTGTGCAACTTGCCCATTTGTGTGTGCCTGTGTGCATACACTGGTGTCCACATGTGCACGCACATGCCCATGTGTGTGTGTGTCCCTGTAGGCACGTGCGTGTGTGTTGATTTTAAATGGAGGAGCAGCCTTGGGAGAGATAAGCCCTTGATGGAGGATAAACAAATACTCCAGATCTAATGAGAAGGGAGAAGAAAACAAAACAGCCAATCTCAGAGGACCAGTGCAAGGCAACTTGATGGATGAGAGCAGGGGCGCTGTTTGCTGGTCCAGGTCCTGCACCTGGAGGCCCTAGGTCGCCCCTCCTGTACAGAGGAGAGCTGCCCTCACCCTTCCGGGGCATGGGGCTCTAAGAGGGATCAGCCCCCAGGTGCCCCCAGGTGCTGTGACATGTTGTGTCCTTGGCACCACTCTGGGTGTGTCCAGAAGGGGCCTGGCCATGTGCATTTCTGCCTGGCCCAGGGGCTCCAGAAACGTGACCAGCATGACCAGCAGAGGCTACTGAGCATCCCAGCGGCTCTGAGCTGAAGACCTACTGGGGTGCTCCCTACATTCCCCCAAAGTGGACATCCTGAAGAGGTTGGCTCTCCTACCTTCCACAACACGGGAATAATATAAAGGCCAATCCCCACACAATGGGTATCTGTATGAGGATGCAGAGATTTCTTATTTTGAATATAGCCGAATAGACAATTTTTCTAAATTATGAGTTTTTACCACTGATGTGTCATTCATCTGCCAGAAGAGGGCCACTCACCTGGCCTGGGGTGACTGCTCTCTCTCCCTGCACAGTTATGGGACAACATCCACCTCTGCCTCCTGAAAATTCCTCTTCTCCCTTATTTCTTGATGCTGTGTATGGGGGGCATGTGTTGTATATTTCCTTCTGCTGCCTCGTGTAAACAATAATTAGAAGATCCAGCAGCACTTTAGTTATTGTTTTCTGTGAATCATGTCGGTCTGTCTTGTTTCCAGCTTGGTGAACTGTGATTGACAAACTAAGAGATTATGAAAGTCACATGGTCAGGATTCGCACAGCGTCTTAAGAGCATTTCCTTGCCGGTGAAATATGTGGATGCTACCTGGCACTTCCTCACTTGGACTTTGTGTCCCGTGCTATTTCTGTTCCTTGTACGTTCATCATCGGTACATACAGAAAACGGGTACACACGATTCAGCATTAAAGAGTAATACTGTGACTTTTTCCAAGCGTAACTAAATTATAGAAGTGAAAATAAGATTTTACCCCTGCATGAGCTCACATGTTCAGTGTTAAGCATCAGAGAAAAAATGCTTAAGCTCTTGTCACACAACTTAATTGCACTGATTTACACAAAGCCATGTTTTTAAATATTAAAGACAAAACATATCCAAAGAAGTACTGGGTGTAGCACACCCAGCGTGAATGACCTGTTGGAGGGGCGTGGCCTCGGGTAAGCTCACCCTGTGGTTTCTTTCTTTCTTTTTCTCTTTTGCAACAGAATTTCACTGAATCTATTGATTGGAACAGATCTGCTCCAAGTGTTAGTCTGTAACGGAGTCTGCAGAATGCGTGTTGACCAATGCACTCCGAAAGTCCAAACTCTCCACCGTGAGAGACTCTGCACTCACAGCTATGAACTTCTCCACTTCTACCTGTAACCAAGCGAGGAAAGTCTCCTCTGTGGCTTGGATGTTCCTTCTTTGTCTTTCTTTGTGTACTAATGGATTACTTTCCTGTTTTCCAGTTTCACTGGCATTATCAATGCATCAGGGCTTTTAATAATTAAAGAGAGGAAAATTTCAATCTCTGACTGAAATATCTTAGAGCTCAGAGCTCAGTGGCCTGACTCTGGTGCCAGCCACCGTGCGGGTTTGCAGAGTGCCAGAACTTAGTTAGCACCAGCGTTCTGCTCACAGGGTCTAGTGCCCGGAGTTTGTTCAGGAATCACTCTTCTTTATTTGAAACAAGTTTCCACTCTCTGTGAGCAGTGTTATAGGAGCCCTGTTGTAGGAAGCAGGAACTTAACCCATGGGCTCCTTTGTGGGACAGAATGACCTTGTCCTGCACCAATCAGGAGCTCCACCACCAGCAGAGACTATGGCTCAGTCTCACACAGCTTGCTGTGGTGTGAGAGGCTCATTAACTAGTCAGGAGCTCCACCATCTGGCAGGAGACATGGCTTCCTTGAGCAGAGGCTCAGTCTCACACAGCTTGATGTGGTGTTGGGAGGCTCATTAGCCACACCCTCATGATGCCTCCGGGCACACTCTGCCATCAGAACATCTGGACGGGACTGTGACAGATGCTTACCCACTGGCTTGCCCTTTCTGGCTCCGTTTTAGCGCCAATAGACTGTGCCTCAGTTTCCCCATGTCTGACCAGGAACTGCCTTCTTCATAGGGTTTAATATGATAACCTAGGTGAACAGGCTGGCTAATTGGGGGTACTCTCTCTACAGAGGCTCTTCTCTCCTTCTTGGGTTAAATTGTCATCGCCTTTATTCCTGGAGATGACTTATGACCAGCAGTTCCATAAAGAACCAGATCTCAAGCAGCGTAAGATGCCAAACCAACACACATCACTTATTGCTCTGAAGAGACGGTCTTACCAGCCAAGGCTCAGCATGAATTTGATCAAATCTAAATTCCAGGAAAATGACCGTACTTACAAAATTACACATAATAGAGATCCCTGATATCCTGTGCTCTGAAATATTATGTCTATATCATTATCTGTGTAAATCTATCTTTATGAAAATATTTTAAAGGAATACTTAGACCCACAATAAAGTAGATGCTCTTATATTTTAAACTGTTTGCAATAATTAAAATATTTTAATAGAGCAATATAGTGTATATAGGATTATCAAATTAAAATTTAGCTTACTAGTCATCTGATTGTGCATTCAGCAGTTTGCTTAATGATCCTGTGTTCAAGGGCAATCTTAACAGATTAAATTCCTTGGGCGACAACAACGTTCCAGAGAAATCAAGATTTCTTTTTTAAAATTTCTTCCCAACGCACTGGAACTAAATAAGAACAATGAAATAATTGATATACTGTAGTACTATCATATTTTATTCAAACACTCTATTACTCACTTCCAGTAACTTCCTGACTGAAGAGTGTGTGATCAAAACCCTCTTCTATTTTGAAAGTAGAACAGTCTTGCTCAGTTTCTTTGGGGATTTCAGCTTATTTTTTTTAACTGGGCATTTGTGCACATTATTTTATTCTGTTTTGAAAAAAAATTGAAAGATGGGTCACATTTTAGATGATTGGTTCAATTCTGTCACCCAGTCTGTCAAGGTTGTAATCACTATGCATACTGAGAGGGAAGAGCAAAATTAGACCCAAGTGTAGCACAGAGCCCCTGGCCAGCGAGTGGGTGCAGGAGCCTGGGTACGTTGGCACACTCTGCAGGCAGGAATAAAACTGCTGGGTCACAGGATGAGCAAGCCGGCACATCAAAGAAACCCACCAACAGGTTAATGTACAGTTTGACAGTGACCACTTATGGAAAGCATTTTACTATACAAGTTTTTGGCAAACAGGGATCAAATTCCTAAATAAAGCCACAGGGTGTTTGAAAGGTTTTGGTCAGAGGGTAGTAAACACATCAATCTGGAAACAATAGATCTCCATATTCTTCCTCTACCACGTGCATGAGGGTTTAACGGCCAGGAGGAAACCTGACGAGGAGGAGGAAGGGCAGCAAACCTATGGACACGCAGCTGGACAGGAATAACAGCACCATGAGCTTCTGTCTAGTGGAGGATCTGCCTTGATTTAAACAACTATATAATAATTAAAATTGAAGTAACACAAAATATATAGTATAAAAGGTGAAAATATTTCTTCACCCCACACAAGTCCTCTCTGTTCCCCAGCAGTCATCTTTATCAATAACTTTCTTGATGGACACTTTCAGACCTTTCTGTGCACAGACATACACAATGAAACACCTGTAGCATTTTATTAAATAAAAATTGCACTATAAGGTATTTTATTAGAGCAGACAGCTATACCAAAATATCATGGGCTGGGGGCTTAAAAAGCATTGCTCAGGCTGGATGTCTGAGACAAGGGGTCAACAGCATGGGTCCTGGGAAGAGCCTCTCATCCTGGCTTGCAGAAGGCACCTCATTGTGTTCTCACAGATAGGGAGCAAGCTGTTTCTTCCTCTTCTCATGGAAACATTAATTCCATCATGGGGTCCCCCCACTGTAACCTCATCTCATCACCTAGTATAGATTTGGGTTGTTTCCAGTCTCTTGTGTGTGAACCTGTCTCAAGGGTGTGCATTGGACAATCTCGCGTTCCTGACATGAACAACATAAAGGAGAAAAGGCCTATTTGGACCCCATGGTTTCAGAGATCTCGGTCCATGGTCAGCCAGCTCCACAGCTCTGGGCCCCAGGTGAGGCAGAATGTGATGGTAGACGGGTGTGGTGGAGGAAAGCCGTTCACCTCATGGCAGCTGGGATGCAGAGAGAAAGAAAGGGAGGAGGTGCCAGGGACAAAATACACTCCGCCATACAGGAGGAGGGCCTGCCCCAGTGAGCTACTTCCACCCACACCCCACCTGCCTGTAGTTTCCCTCTTCTCCCAGTAGTTCATTCCATCAAATGGCTTAATCCACTCATGAGGTCACGATCCAGTAACTTCCCCAAATTACCACATGAGCACTTGCTGCATTGGAGACCACATGAACACAGGAGCTTCTGAGGAACATTCCAGATCCAAGCCATAACAGGGCATGTTCTAGAAGTGAGCAGCTATGTGTTATAACCCTAAATCTGCAGGTTGTTAATCACTAGCCTAAATGCATCAATGCACCCCAGCCAGTCCCACGAGGAGTTTGCAAAGGGCAGTTGCTCAAGTTCTGTGCTCTCACAAGCACACTAGCTTTGTAATGCGGCCAATCTTGCTGTCAACCTATTGCCGTGGTTTAAGATTCTTTCCCTGACTGTCAGCAAGCTTGAACACTGATCCACCCATGTGCCTCCCCTGTGTCTGATCTGATCTTTCATGCCTCACTTCCTTCCCGTGCTGTTTCCCTGACTCTTCACAAGACACAATTTCTCTAGTTCTAAGTGACCTGCCCCATTTCCTCTTGTGATATTTGGCATGTCTCTGAGCCTCCATCTGCTGTCTGGAAAGTGTGATGTCTTAAGTGTATGTTCTCAGAGCTACTTTCAGAGTCTGAAATTCCAGGCACAGTCTTCTGCGCCTGTTGTTTACATAAGCAATTGGCAACTGTGCTTACTCCTTCCAAGACTTTTGGTAAAGTCCCTGCTTGCAAAGGCCAGCATCAGGAACAAACGCTGTCTGTTTGGTACCCACAAGTTTGAGGCCTGCTGCATTGTAACGCACCTCTTCCTAACTTGGAGTTCTTTGTGAAAAATAATATCTATTGTGGCTGCAATTAGCTGTCAGAATCACTGGATATTATAATACGCTACCAAGAGGGCTGGTCCGGGGGAGATGATTTATAACACACCTGATGTGTCATTTATTAGGACTATCACAATACTGAAATCACAGCAGGCTGTCCTTGCCTTGTCTACCTTGTGGCTTGGGAGCTCTGCATTTGATTTCCTGATGCTTTGAAACAGGAGTAGGTGGTGGCAATGGTATGTGAAGGCAAAATATTCAAGGAGGGTCTCCATCAGCCAGCCCAGGGAGCCATTAGTTCCCCTGCACTGTGGAAGAGAGGAAGACAGACCGGAACAGCCAGGAAAGAGCAAGGGCTCTGAGTTCACTCCACCAAGAATGCAGATGAACAATACTCCCAAGTTCAGGGGAGTCTCTGCCCTTTTTCCTCAGCTTGAGTTGGGTGGCAGGAGAATGAAAACAGCCATGGGTATGTAGCAAAAGAGAACCAGACTCTGTTCTAGAAAGCTTCTGTGATTTCCAAGTTGTAACAGGAGAGATGATTTAACTCTCAGTGCTTATTGAACACAATCACTAGAGGACTAATACTGTTGGCTGATTCTTAGAGTCCGGTGGGAAAGACTAAGGATGGGGCATGTCTATAGTAACCACTTTTCGATTTTGAAGGCTTATATTTTTCAGGGAAATAATGCTATCAGTTTAGGTTTTTCTTTTTTCTTTTCTTAATTGGAGCAGTTTTAGGTTAGTAAAAGAAGGAGCAATAGATATAGAGATCCCCATCCTCCTGTGCATGCATAGGCAGAGCCTCCCCACTACTAATATCCCCCATTTGTCACAGTGATGAACTACCCGGGGGCATCACTGTTGGCCAAAGCTGATGGACACATTAGGTCACACATTCAGTGGGTCTGCAAAGGCAAGCAGGGGCTGTGTTGGCCATGCAAACCCTCTCTCCTCCACCTGTTCATCCTAACTCTTCCCCACCCCTCACAACCATGGGTCCCTTGCTGCTGGTCTGTGTGCCTTCTCTAGAATGTCACAGTTGGGGCACAGATGGGCTGACTTCACAGTTATCTGCAGGTAAGTCCCCTCCATTCCTTCCCATGGGTTGGCAGCTCATTTCTTTTCAACACTGACTGCATCCCTTTTCTCTGTGAACCACCATCTGCTTATCCATGGGCCACCTGCGGGTCTCATGGCCATTGCCATGGCATGCCTTGTGAAAATGAGCGGGACTGGGCCAAAGGGGCACTTCAGAGGAGAGGCTTTTATAAAACCCAAGGATTAAAGTAAGGACCCCTTAGTGCTTCTCCATAAGCGTGGCCAAGCTGCCCAGGCCTGACCCTGCTGCCTGCAGGTACCATTGAGTGGGTGGGCCCCCGTGGTTCCTATTGCTTTCTTGACTTCCAAGACAAGCTCTCAACTGAATTATGAAGCTTTCCGTAGATCAAAGTAGAGTTTTATAAATTTTGTTTAGCTTAAAAATTTGGTATAAATAAAATAACACAATTGAAATTCTGTGTGTAACATTGAAGAGGCTGGGGTCTTGCCCTTGTTATTTCTAATGCTTTGTTCGCACGTGTTGAGTGACAAGACGATTCTCAAGGCCCTTTTCTTCACACATCTTTCCCATCAGAATCATCTCTCATCAAATTTCACCGATCTACAATAAACCACAGAAAAGCAAACATTTACAGCTAACTCAGGAAGATAAACATGAGGCAAAATCAAACAATAGATTTGACACCGGGGATCCTCTCTGCCTGGAATCAGCAGAACACAGGCCAAACCAGAGTGAAACAAAATGTGTAGCAACATGCTTGGAAAGGTCTCATCTGGCCAATTGCTGTCACGGGTCATGGGGCAGACAGGAAGTGTGTGGCATCCCAGCCCACTGTTCTAGGGTGAGGGTGTTACCCCTGCTGTTCTAGATGCTCCTGGCCTGTACCAACTCAGATCCCATTTGAGAAAGAAACTGTGACACCAGCAACCTGTAAAGTGGGTGGTGTTAGACCTGTGCTCCCTCACAGCACATCTTCAACAGAACATAGTAAGTAAAATGTCAGCACTATGAACATAAATATCTCTGATATCATTTACAAAGTAAAATTAATGTAGAACAAAATGCTAAAATAAGATCCATGGGCTGGGAGTGTAGCTCAGGGTAGACTGCTAGCCTGTTGTATGTGAGACTCTAGGTTCAATCCCCACTACTGCAAAAAATAAGAGTAATAAAAATAATAATAAAATAACTAAAATATTTTATTGAAAGCATGTCACTGATCCAGTTTTCAGTCCCTAAATTCATGAACCCAAGGATGGTTGGGGGAAGGGAGAAATTGCAAGTGATATTTGTATGTATCCTTTTTTCCGGGAGAAGGTACAATGTAATTTTCTTAGCATTTTCTAATTAAAATGTTTGATAGTGAGACACAAATAAAAAACAGAAAGGAGAGCTCTTTGGAGACTGTGAGTGCCCCCTGGGGTATGTGTGACCAGGATCATCTACAGAGTATTCTGTCTGAATGGAAACCTCCCAGGGACTCTGCCTCCCCCTGGCTGACCAGGGTCTTCCATAGATGGAAAGTGTCTTTTCACAGGCTGAAGTCAGAGGTGGGAAAGTCCACGTTTGTCTTCAGCCAGACCAGCCTGAATATACTATCTTATCCGAAAAATTCACATGTTCTTGGGAAGTGGTGGAGAAATGAATTAGAAATACTACTCCTGGCTCTTGCCTGGGTGCCCAACCGTCCATCTCACTTCACCCATGTGTAGGGTCACCTCTTTAGGTGCTGAGCTCCACCCTTCAGCTCAGTGACCGGGAAGGACCCACACATGTGACTGCTGCACCCCTCTTATCAGGGGCCGCTCAACAGGCCATGCGCGGTATCGTCCCATGCTGATGCAGCCCAGTCACGGTGTATCAGAAGCATTTCACCTAACACAGGGATGGCTGTATCTAGTCCTCTTCAGAATTGTCTGTGGATCATTATTCCCCAGATTATCTTATTTTCATTTTATTTGTCTAGATTTTCTGGAAAGGAAATTTATTATTACAAAGATGAGATTCAAATCAAAGGTGCACCTTCCTTTGCTCATTTCTTTTCCTCCCCTACTTTGTCTTGAATAGTTATGTCAAAACCCACTTGGTTTATTCTTTTACTTTTAGAACAAAGACCTTAACCTGTCTTGTATTATGACACTGTACCAAAAAGAAGTGAAAGATAGTTTAAAGAGTTTGTCCTTAGCTTCTGTGCATGGGAATATTTTGAAAAGTATTTGATGATAACAGCAAGCAAGCATTTGCAAGTTTGACAACAGCACTGGCTAGAGCCTTTAATCCCAACAACCTCCAGGGATAGTCCCTGAGTTGCCTGGGAAGCTGCTGAACTTTGGCTCCTGATTAAATGAGTGGTCTCTGCCAGTGTTCCCACCAAGCTACTGACAACAGGCATAGAATTTAAAACTAGAGTGGCAAGTTTAGGAGTGCAATACAAATGCCCAAGAAGGTGAAGCTTTGATTGCAGCTGATTTGGCTTCCTGATAGCTCCCTGTGTAATGTTCCGGTGAGACTAAGGAACACCATTTCACGCGTGAAAATGACAGCGCAGGATAAGGAATTTATATGAAATTCTTCCTAAATTACATACAAATGGGCAATTTGTATGTAATGGCATGGGATTCCTTGCCTCACAATTTTTTTTAAGATTGAGGCCATTTCCATTAGCATGACAGATCTTCCCCAGTGTGCACAGAGTCCTGAGCCTGGGCCCTGCAGCCTGGCCACCATGCTTTTGAGTGGAGACTCTTATATCTTAGTGGGCTGTCAGAATGCAGCAAAAGTCCCACCTGCTTGTTCTCCCATTCCTTCAGGGATGCTCTCCTGGACTGCTCTAAAGGGGGAACGACAGTTTAAGGAGTCTGATGAGACCCTTGCGCTGGATGCAAAGGCTCCGGTAGAAATGCAAAGGGACAGCTATGAGCAGACCTGAGCTGTGGAGAACAGGGGTGACAATGGCTAATCTAAGTTGTAATTAAGGCTGCAGGTACAGAATGGTTACCAGTCACTAACTTGAATCTTTCAAAGGGAGCCCTTCACATTTAAACAACCACCAGCAGGGCGGCTTACATGCTAAGGGAGGGTCAAGAGCAATTCTGGACCAGGATATCCCAAGGAGATCTCCATTCCAGGGCAGCCATCAGCCAACAGCCAATTTCCACCAACAGGAGCTGGTAGATTTCCCAGAGGTGATTTGACATCATTTGAAGCAATTGAACATACAGCAATCGGCTCTTCAATCTATATTGGTAATTTTAAACAGGTTTGATTCATTCTGTCTGGAGCCTGATACAACTTAATAGAAAACCACTTTCCGTTACCTGTTCCTCCTGTGCCTTCTGCCTTTCCCCCACTCTCTCCTCTCACTCCCCTGGTCAGTCCTGTTCTACTGCAATTATTCCTCTCCAGGATGCAGAGCTTTGATGAAAATGTTACGCTTTCAAATTCATATTTAGGAAGACAAAAGAGAGGACACTTGCTTTTGCTTCCATTTGGAAGCTCATGGCCCTTGCCTCCTCATTCTTCTAAGCCAGGATCAGATTGCATGTCAGTCACTCGGCAGGTGGTGAGAGCCCTGTGCAGTCATGTGACAAGCCACAGTGACTTTCTCTTTAATCACAGCAGCTGAGGCAGAGCGCGCGCTTCCAGGTCCCCCTGGGTCTCCTGTCATGTTGGACATGGATGATGGATTGCTACTTCAAATGAGCTTTCGGTGGGTGCTCATTGTACATTCAGCCAGAGTCTGTGATCCCCTCAGCTGTTCACAAAATGGTTACTCATAATTAGAAGCCAGCAGGTGCTACTGTGTTGCTTTAAAATTAGCCCCGATATTGATCAGCTCTGGACACACAGAACCTTCAAGTGTCTGAGATATCCATTTCAGCGATGAGCAGTATCCTGGACTTCACGCAAGTTCTTAACAATCGGATGCACATTCCGGCCGTTGTCGCGGTGCAGCAGGTGATTTCTGGGCAGGGGGAACTTTACCCAGCACAGGTAGGTTTTGTAAGGAACTTTATTTCTGAACAAAAGTCCTCTTGGTGTTTGGAAGTTCCAAGGAAGGCAGTGCCGCATCCTGGGAAATCCAGAACGTGGAGTCGGCCAGGACAGGTTCCCATGCAGGTGCCAGCTATTCCAGCTCTGTATAGTTCCCAATTTACCCTGCTCTCTGCTGCATTGATTTTCTGTGAATTGAGGATGATGATAGGGCGCTCAGGATCTGTTGTGAGTGCGCACGATACACCTCCTACTGTGCTTGATGGTTATTCATCATAGAGTAATGTCACCACTATGTGCATGTGCTAATCCACGCAGATGCCCCACTTGGAGATGTGCAGTGTGGTATGTGGCAGCTCCTGAAAAACCAGTGTTTTTGGAAAAGAAAGCCCTGGGAGGAGTCTCTGGCCTAAAATGTCCAAATAAAGCTGAGAACACCGCACATTTGCTTCAACCTCTCGTTCTTATGTACTCTCTGAACTAAAGAAATGGAGAATGGTGTTGGATTCCCCACATGCTGGGTGGTGCCTGTTGAGTGGATCAGCACCCGCCTAGAGTGTAACCTCTAGGCCCTGGAGCTGTGGCTCTTGACACACAACGGGCATCAGCCTGAGGGACATTGTGTGTTCAAAACACACAGTGAATTTTGAAGGCTTGACATGAAGGAAAAGTGTAATCTGTCTTATTATTTGTTATAATGATTTCCAAATCATATTTTGGATATATTTGGGTAAATATGTCATTTCAATTTGAGTTCTCCTTTTTACTTTTTTATATTGGTCTTCTCTAAAATTATAAATTTCTCATTCTGTTCCTACTGGACAGGGTTAGTAGAAAGACAAATAGAAAGACTGTATCTAGCTGAATGATTTTCATGCATTAAATACCACAGAATCTAAAACACCATTGAAATCGTTTGCATGGTATTTTCCAGAGCAGCTATGCAGCAGTCTAACCTAATAAGAAAAACACTAGTGTGCCGGATCTCCCTTTTCAGAATCTAAGGTCAGCTCCAGGCTCCTCTTGCAGGCAGAGGCACACATGGTAGAACGTTTGGTTCTTCTTGCTCAGAAGTTGGTGCACCACCCTGCAGCCCATCCCTGATGACCAGGTGTCCATGGGGAAGGTGAAGCCCTGCCTCACCTTTCCTCAATCCAACAGTCACTCTTCTGCCTACAAGGCTTCCACTTGCTTGGAATCCCTAAACCTGGCCCGCCTGGATGGTTCCCAACATTTCTTTACTGTTAGGCAGGGTCTGTGACCATTTCACTGAAGCTCTCACTTCGGGGAAGAGGACCAGAGGAGACAGCAAGTGCTGTAGCTGCCCCCTTGCTGCTGGGGTGCCGGGAGGCTCAGAGTGCTGTGGTCTCAGCTGACTGGATGCCTGAGCAACTGTGCAGAGAAACAGAGAGATGCCGTGCGTGACAAGAAAGCCTACTTGTCCTGCTTGGCTTCTCCAGGGCACAGGCTGACCTGGGCAGGTGAGATGACTGCATTCTGCCCACTGTCCCATCTCCCTCGCCCGCTGGGGGTCTGCAGCCTGTGGCAGCTGCTAAGACACCATTAAGACACTGCTGGAGCTCTGGCTGACTCAGAGGCCTTATTCTTATCACCTCACTGTTTCTGCTGGACAGGAAGCTTCCTGAGGGCTACTACTGTCCAGTCCAGGGTCAAGTCCTGATTGAATGAGTCCGTACACAAATCGC
>PVKS010037262.1:0-18753 GCA_004027875.1 Aplodontia rufa | reverse complement strand
TGAACATAAATCAAATTAACAGAAAATCAACAGCCCCAGGCCCAGTTACTTCTTCCAAATCACTTGTTTTCCTGCTTTATGTCACTGGGGTGGAGTAAAGGTAAGAAGTTGGGCTGGGAGTTGCTGTACCACTGTGGTAAAAACATATATAAGAGGCAGAGAATGGGACTTGAAATAAATTCCTTGCATGTATGACTTTTTCAAATGAACTCAATTACTATGTACAATTAAGGTGCTCTAAAAAAAAGATACGTGAGCTCTCATTTAAGAGTGTGAATGTGGGGCTGGAGCAGTGGCTCAGCGGTTAGGGTGCCTGCCTTGCACACGTGATTCCCCGGGTTCGAACCCCAGCACCATGTACACAACTATGTGTCAGAGCAATGAAAGCCACATGAAAAACTACATAAAATTGATTCTCTCTCTCTCTCTCTCTCTCTGTTCCTCTCTCTTAAAAAAATGTGAATATTATCTTATAATTCGGATTAGCAATGTCCCCCAAAAGCTCACGTGTTGAAGGCTTAGTCCCCAGTGCAGTAATGATCAGATTTGGGGTTTTGAGGGAACTGATTGGATCATGAGGTGCCTGACCTCATCAATGTATGGACCCAAGGATGTGCTCATAATTGAATGAATTATTGGGAGGTGGTGGAGACTGTAGGAGCTGGGCTAACATTGGTGGAAGTAAGTCATTGGGGGACTCCTGAAAAGATATATCTTGTCCCCAAGTGCTTCCTCACTCTCTTGCTTTGCTTCCTGGCCTCCATGAGGTGAGCATTTTTGCTCCACCACATTCTCCTTCCATACTGTTCTGCCTCGCCACAGGCAGCAGGGCCAAGTAACCATGGGCCAAAGTCTATGAAATTGTGAGCCAAATCATCATCACCAATCACCATCATCTTTCCTCGTTTAAGTTGGTTTTCTTAGGTATTTTGTTACAGTGAAGAAAAGTTGATGAACACAATGAGAAATAAAATATTCATGAAAACTTGAAATAGCTTTTGACTATAAGCTGACCTGATGCGAAAAAAAATCAGAACTTAACCATGTAAATTCTTAGGAAGGTTTATAACCCCAAGAAGATATTTTCAGGATGAAGTTAGTTTGTAAGTTAATTGGAAGTAGCTTGAGAAGGGACTGAGAGTAATTAAAAGGTATGGAAATGCAATTGAATTATTTCTAGGTATTTACTCTTAAATATTATTTGTGTGTTAACATATAGTTTTTAACTATGGTACTATCCTAAGTAGTTTGAAACTGTTAGCTCATTTAATCCCCACAACAACTGTACAAGATAATTTACCTTAGAATATGCCATTTTTACAGCCCTTCAATATCAAAATAGCAATAATATCAAAAGAATGAGAAGACAAGCCAGAAATAATTTTTTTAAGAGAGAAAGGGAAAGTGAGAAAGAGAGAGAGAAAAGAGAATCAATTTTATTTTTATTTAGATTTTCACATGGCTTTCATTGCTCTGACACTTTGTTGTGTACGTGGTACTGGGGTTTGAACTTGTGTCCTTGTGCATGCCAGGCAAGTGCTATAACTGCTGAGCCACTGCTCCAGCCCTGGATGTAAATATTTGTAAATGACATAACTGATAAAGGACAATTATCCACAAACTACAAAGAATTCTTAAAACTCGACAATAAGGGGCTGGAGTGGTGGCTCTGTGGTTATGGTGCTTGCCTGGCATGCACAAGGACCCAGGTTTGAACCCCAGCACTACGTACACAACAACATGTTGGAGCCACATGAAAAACTAAATAAAATTGATTCTCTCTCTCTCTCTCTTAAAAAAATAACTCAAAAATAAGAAAATTAGCAACCCAACTGAAGAATGGGCCAAAGATCTGAACAAACACCTCACCAACACATGGTTAATAAGCACATGAAAAGATATTCATCATCATGTTGTTGGGTGATTTCAAATTAAAACTAATAGCAATAGTTACAGCTAGTATTTTTCAAGTCCTTACTGTATTTATAATTTATAAACCTTATTTAACTTTCTCTTCACAAGAAGTAGGTACAATTTTTGGATTAAGTTATCTCTCTTATATACCTACTTGAAAAATTTACCCCTGAATATTTATAATAAAACCCAAAATCAAAATATCATATTAGTGAACAACTCTGTTTTGATGTATGCAGTAAAGGAGAATTAGAAAGTATTATTTCCATATTAACTGCACCACATAAACTCAGCCAAATATGAGTTCAACATATCTCAGCAAATCTTCTTGCATTTTGCTTTACATTTATTCTAATATGACTCGATATTTGGAGGATGCATGCCAAGAAGTGACATGAATTGAAATTGGTATCATTATGGTTAACCTGAGCATGTTGGAAATCAAAAAGAGGTTGAAAATGATACACAGATCATGAATTGAAGAGAATGTACAACCAGGCAGAACCACACATTGCAAAATAGGCAGTAAATTTTGGGCAGAATGGTTGCTAATAATTTCCAAATAACTAATAGTTGACTGATGAGTGGAATCTATGATACCAAAACCCCATATTTCCCTCTTGGGAGAACAGCTGCAATGATACTTGATTTTGTGGCTAAAATAGGACTTGTGGATTTCCAAGTAATGACCTGGACCACCAAGCTGTATCAGATGCAGTTGATACTAATACTTTTATACTTTGACATAAATTGCAGATATCAACTATAATCAGCCTAAATTCCAGTAATACCAGTAGCTGCTTTCTCTCTGACTTCTGTAGACCTTAAGACAAGAAGACAGATTAGAAGAATAGAAGAAACAATTGAAGAATTCAACCTGCAGGGACAAATTGTTGAATTGATCCCAATTATACAACTGTTTCATGGAAGAGAAAACCAAGACTTAGAGAGATTAAGTAACTTTCCAAAGCCCACGGTTAAGATTTAAGTGTCTGTCTGTGTGACGTTAAAGCTTGTTCTCTGAATTATTGCACTATAATCTATTAATATTTAGTTACTCTTAATAATTCACTGTTTCAATACAGTTTCAGTTATACATTCTTACACAACTGCGTGAAAAAGCAAGCATATATCTAACACCTATACATATTTAACAAGGGTATTACCCAGTTATTACCATCCATCTGAAGGAACTTATTCAAATTAGAGGTATAGGACACACACAAAAATGAGGGCTGCGGATGTGGCTCAGTGGTAGAGCATTTGCCTAGCACAGGAGAAGTTCTGGGTTCAATCCACAGCACAATAAATAAATGCTTTTGAAAGGTCCCGTTGTAACAATCCAAACTAATAAAATTATAGGACAAAGTCACCATCAGTGTTTAAACGCACCTTGGGGGCAGTTATCCTGACGGTAATTTTCATGCCGTCAGTTTGACAGATGTTGATTAGAGGATGTGTTTTGAGATGGCACATGCAATTGGGTATTTTAAGAAGAGCTTAATGAAGCTGGGACAAAGTGGGGGGACATTTATAAGGGGTAAATACAGCATTCTGGGCTACTTACTGGAACCCAGAGAGGGCGGCTGTTTGGAGGAGGACTGCCCCTAAGGAGCTGGGACCTTCAATAGAGGGACATGGTGTACCTGCAATTGTAAGGCAGGGAACTAGGAGAAGAATTACCCTGACCTCCGTTCTTTGTCACACTGTGATCTGTCAGCGTGTCCAATTGGCCACAGCCAATAGGAAACCAGAGTATCAGGGATCTTGGTGATGCAGTTGGCATTTCAGCCTCCTGAAACACAGACCATGATGATAAAGGAGTTTTTTTGTTTTCTTTTGTTTTTGTGGTTTTTTTTTTTGTTGTTGTTGTTTTTAAGAGACAGAAAGGGAGAGGCACATATAGAGAGATAATAAATTTTATTTATTTTAGTTTTTCATCTGGCTTTTTGTTGCTCTGGACACTTAGTTGTATATGTGGTGCTGGGGTTTGAACTGGGGTCCTCATGCATGCCAGGCAAGTGCTCCTACCACTGAGCTACCATACCAGCCCCCATGATGGGAAAGAATAAAGATCATCCTGTAGGCAAATGGATGATAGGTGTGAAACTGGCAACAGCCCGAATGAGTGCGGGTGCTTTGGCACAGCTCCTGGATCCAGCACTAAGTGGGGATGTCAGCACCATCCTGAGCAGCCCGCCAGCCTATCATTATCTTCTCTCAGTCTATCCTGTCCTTTACATTCACACCAGCCTCTGTGACCCGAAAGGGCCCCACCCACAGCCTTGTCCTCTTCTGCTCTTCCACCATCAGCTGGCACAACTGTGGAAGTGCAGAGCTGAAAGCTCCTCCCTGCTCAAGGTTCAGCTCTTCGTCTACACCCAGCCCTGACCTCTTGGGTGGCCCTGTTGTTTCAGCCAAGGGCTTCTTTGGAAATTTCATGGTCCCATCTGCTCAGTACACATTCACTCCTAGGTAGGCTCACAAAGGCTACAGAGATAAGCAAAGGCCAGAACACGTGATTCCTGCTTCTGGGTTTGTGCAAAGTGCATGTGGTTGTTGCATAGGCAACAGGAAGGGAAGCAGCAACCTGTGTGTTTTGCAGGGAACTGGGTGGGGGCAAGAAAGGGTCAACATGCTGACCCAGTTCACAATTTCCTTCTTTATCCTTCCTTCCAAACCACTGAGGCTGGTACTAGGCACCAAAGGCCTAATTTTCCCTTACATACATGTGATTTTGTACAGCTCACCTTAACCAGAATGTTCCAGTGTGGTGCTTTCTCAGCTCTGCTCCCCCAGAAAATCATCTGTGGACTGCCTCTTTGCCCTGTCCCCATTGAAGTATACTTGTCCTGCGTCTCATTTTATCACATTGAAAACAATAGGAAGAGATTAAAAGACAAAACATCAGTTCTGCAGTTGTTTACTTAGTGTTGTAGACCTCACTGTGTGCTCTGAAGGACCCTAGGGACCTGCTAAGTTAGTCCAGAATCTACCTTGGTAGGAGGAAAAGGCCAAGGTGGCTCAGTGGTTATGGTGCTTACCTGGAATGTGCAAGTACACGAGTTCGAACCCCAACACCACGCACACAACGAAGTCTGAGAGCAACGGAAGCCATGTGAAAAACTAAATGAAAATTGATTCTTTCTGTCTCTCTCTCACTGTCCCCTTTTTCTTTACAAAAAAGAAAAAAAAAAAAAAAAGGAAAGGGCCAAGAGAAAGAAAGGACAAGTAAAGGAGCTTGGGATATCCTACTCATCCCTAAACACCACATATCTGCTGCCATTTGCTTTATACACTGAGGCTCCAGGTAAGATTTTAATTGCAAAAGACAAGATGTAGCTCTGCCATTAAAAAGAGAAAAACAATGATTGCCAACCACTGGCTGAAGGAGTCTCTCAGGATACTTCTCTTTTGACATGGGGAATAAGAATATTGCTATCACAAATCAACCAGGATATCAATTGATTTGCTATCACAAATCAATCACAAAGCTTCCTGAGTAAGTATGAGTTCTGGGTCTCAACTGCCTGGGATCATGTCTGTGCTCAGCCTTGACCAATCTTCCATCAGAGTGTTAACACCTTGCACTCCCCAGCATGTGGTCTGAGACATCTTGGATTGCAACTCTGAGGGTCAGGACCAGGTTTTTTTTTGAGCAAGAGGGTCCATTTGCTGGGTTCCCTGCTTTTGAACACAAGGGTTGTCCAGTAATAGCATCACCTGTACAGAAGAGAAAGAAGAGAGGAAGGAGAAATCAGTGCCCAGTTGGTGCTAAATATTCTATACGTGGTTTTGGTTTAGTTAGACAAAGCAGGAGAACGATTGCAAAACTTCAGCATAGCATTGCTGCAGTCTTCAGCTCCTATTTCCCACGTCTTTCAGATGTGTGCCATGTGTTTTCCTTGGATGGACCACAGCTTCATGTTTCACAATGCTCTCTGGTCTGCTGTGATGGCAGTTTAAAGCAGATGAACCCATCTCCCACTCTTTTTAATGAGAACTTGCATCTTGTCCCATCACATCCCCTCATTGATCTCCCTTCATATAGCTCCAGATTACACTGCTAATAGAAACCTGGCAGACCTTGGACAAACAGAAGATGCACCCAAATATCTGAAGTTCTTACTGAAGCAGTTTCTGCATCCTCCTGCCTCTACTGCAATACAAGTATAAATGGAATATTCAGCTAACGTACCACTGAAAATAAGAGTCAGGAGAACTCGATTAAGCACAAAGATGAACTCCTTGCTGAAGATGTGAGAGACACTGCAACGGGCTACCAAAGAATATTATAGACCCCACTGCCCAGAAAACCTAAAAAAAAAAGCAGGGGAAGAGATATTGCCAATTTGGGTTGGTTGAAGTACCTGGAACCAAGACACAGGGTTAAATGACCTCGACAATTCTTTTCTGGGACACAGTGGAGCCTAGTGATTAAAAGCATGGACTTCGGAGTTAAACAGACCTGGAAACGAGACCCAGTTCTATCATTCACCAGCTATGAAATCTTGGGCACCCTACTTAACCTCCCTCCTGAGAGTCATATGCAGACTAAATAAGATTAATGGATACTAAGTGTTTAGCAGAGGATCTGGCACCATAGAAGGTTCTCAGTAAATATTAGCCTCAGCATTTAGCCTTGAGTTTCATTCATCCTTTTCTTTCAAACCTCGTGTCCATGGCATGCACATAGATCCATTCTCATGTAACTGTGGAGCTCAGTTTCTTTGCATCCAGCCACAAACCCGCAAGACTCCAACTCTACACAAGTTCAACAGTCTCAACCGGTTCTCTTACCTGAAATTACAATTCCCAACCTAACTCTAAGTAATGTAGTTTCCAAAGAACAGTGTGCAAAGGTCATGTTCTATCATTTGATGCAACCAATGAAGAACCCGATGACGATCAATCCTACTGCTCACAGCATGGCTGCTTCTCTTAATTCTTCAAGCCTGGAATCAAAGAGCAACAGTCCTTGAACTGGAGAGAACCTTGGCATCTGTGAGCCTGGGAATAAATGTTCTGCCACAGGTGAACCTAGTATGAGCACTGAACTCCAACTGTGGGCAGTGGTGCAGATAGGAAAGTCTTACAGGTGCCATTGACTTCCACACAGAGTGTCCCAGAAGGGGCAGAAATTCATGGGTTTGGCTGTCAGGAGAGAAGCAGTTAGAGATAATGCTAATTAGATGAACAACAAGAAAGAAAAAGAAACAAAAAGTTTCAAACGGTTTTAAGTTTTGGCTAGCATGCATTTCCCAATTCATGTTGAGTTTTCTAAAATAGAGGATGAAGGTATGTTTTGCCTTTTACCAAATACATGATTAGTTCAGGATCATCTATGTTAAAGTCCTAAAAATATGAGTTTTTAAAAATTACTTAATCTGAACTTTCAGCCTGAACCCTCCACAGTATCTCTGATAAGCATTAGTCTAACTTGAACAGTGCCAAGGAGCGTAATACTGGGAAAAGCAACTTGTAAGCAACTTTTACTTATTTTTAAGGCTTTTTTAGATGAGGCATAATTATATAGAGCAAAATGAACAGACATGAAATATGTAGTTTGATGAGATTTGATAATATACTGTGTTTCCAATGACAGAATCGAATGTGGAAAGTTGTGTCACCCAAACAGTTCCTCTGCACCCTGTCCCCGTTATCCACTTGTCCTCCACCCTCCCACAAGCAGCTGCTGTTCTGTTTTTTATTCCCCTAGATTAGACCTGCATGTTTCTGGACTTCAGCTAAGTGGAGCCGTTCCCAGTATACTCTCTTGTATATCTAGCTTTTTGTCATTTTACCTAATATTTTTGAGGTTCATCTACATTGTATTTTTAAATATTTTATTCCTACATATGCATTTATGATTGTACAACAATGCAACTCCTCAATAAAATAAAAAAAACTGTATTTAACAACAGAAAAAATAATCTGTTCCTTTTTGTGGCCAGACAATATCTTACTATATGAAAATACCTCGATTTGTTTACTCATTCTCCTATTAGTGGACATTTGCATTGCTTCCAACATCCAACTTTTACAAGAAAAGCTACAGTGAACATTCTTACCCAGCATTGTTTTTTTCTGTAGATCTATGATTTCATTTCTTTTGGGATTCCTGGATCATGAGGTAGAGAGGTATTTATTCCAAAATGTTAGTTTTCCAAATGCCTGAATCATTTTGTATTTTCACCCCCGTTATATAAAAGATCCGGTTGCTCCACAGCTTGATATGGTTGGAATTTTTAAAGACCTCCAGTGGGTGTGTAGTGGTGTTCCATTGTGGTTTTAATTTGGTTCTCAATGACCAACACTACTGGGCATCTTCTTTACATGCTTGTTGCTTTACATACATTGTGTTCTCTTTCGTGAAGTGTCCAATTTTTTTGCCTTCTAGAAAATTGACTTTTCATTATTGTTTTGTGAGAGCTCTTCATTTATTCTGTTTATGAGTGCCCTGGCACTGTGGAGAAAATTTCTAGTTTGAAGCCAGATACCCAGAGTTTGAACCTCAACTCTATCTATATGTCTTCTACAAGTAACACAATGTCTTTGATCTTTAGCGACTTTACCAGTAATATGAAAATCATTTCCAGCCTGTAGGATTTCTTTGAGAGCCTGAGAGATCACTGAGCTCCCATTCAGGTCTTGGCACATTATAGGCACTTAAATAAAGCTTAAAGGTAGTGATTATTACAAACATTTAAAGGTGAGAGCCAAGCGGCCCACCCCCAAACCTCTTCTACATTAGGTTAAGTATCTTCAGTTCATCAACATTTTCACAAAATATGATTTTCAGATATTGCTACCATAAGTTATTTTTGAAACATTTAAAAAATTCTGTAAGATAGATAGGCCTGGTAGCACACACTTGAAATTCTATCTACTCAGGAGGTTGAGGGAGGAGAATCACCAAGTTTGTGGCCAGCCTCAGCAACTTAACAAGACTCTGTTTCAAAATAAAAATAAGCAGGACTGATGATGTGGCTCAGTGGGTACAGCATCCCTGGATTCAATCTCCAGTATCATAATAAATAAACAAATAAGGGTTCAGTAAGATAAGGATACCAACCAATCAGAGGATTATATCAGTCTGGGAGGCCCTGGTGGGCCAGACATTAATTCACTTTTTAATTACTGAATCCTGGGTTAAACCTACAGCATCCTGGGGAGAGGCAGAGTGACTGGGATAGTAGGAAAGTGGTGTTGTTCAGGGATTATAGAGCTAACTATTTACCAGTGGATCTAATACGTATTTCAATGTTTTCAGAACCATAGATAGCATCATTATTAAAACTTGCCAAACAGTTCTTAGCCCTGTTCTCTTTATATTTTATGATTTTGGAAATAATAATTGCTTTTCAATGTTGTTTCCACTTCAAATGGGAACTCTTGATTTGTAGGTGGGCACATGACTGCTTAAAATTAAGTCTCAATCTCTCAGCTTCCCTTACAAGTAGTTGGCCATGTGACTAAGTTATGGCCAATGGGATGTGAGCAGAGGCGATGTGCACACCTGGATTTGTGCCCTCTCCCTTCCACTGGATGAGTTCAGGAGGTGCTAGTGAGCCACTGTGGAGCAGCCACGCAGAAGAAGCCTGAACTCCGACAGCTGCGTGGAGCATGGCAGAGATACTAGTTAATGAGTGAGGGTAACAGACTTCCGTCCTGCATAAGCCAACATGGTTTTGAGTCTCTGTGACCTGCAGCCGAAGGGTTATTAAGCTGATACACAGATCCTCAAAACTTGTGTCCCTCTACCCCGTCCTCACCCTCGTTTTCCAACATGATCACTCTATAACCACATGTTGAAATTGACCAAAGCGAGTGTGGTCATGCCTATCGTTAGTTATTCTTGAAAGATAAATATCAGTAGCTGCCAAGTTAGAGCCTGTCAGGGTTAGTTGCTTTCATAACCTAACTGCTGATTTTAATGATAGCAATTCTCCCATCAAATTCTGCCACAAATACAGATGCTTATTAAATAAATGATTATTACCAACAGAACATATGACAGTCCTGCCTCTCTGTTAGATGCTTTTGTCCCAGCTCAGCGGGTCCTTGAGCTCATGCAGGATAGAAAGCAAACATGGCTCACAAAGAGTTACTTTATTGCATTAATTCCCATACAGGTGGAGTATCAAGGAAATCCAGGGGTAAACAACATATTACCTGGTCTTTTGTCTCCCTGTTCTTTTTTAATTTTTATTAAGTTTTAAATTTTTATTAAGGTGTTGAGTTGTTGTGAAACCATAATGCATGAAAAGTAACAATATGATATGCATTTGACCCTAATCCAGAGTCACCCCCACATTGCCCACACCTCAGTCTCTTGATTATTCTATATTTCCCCCATAATAGTTATAAATGTCCGTACACATATACATATATATAATTCATATATAAATATATAAATTCACAAATATATATATATAGCGATTTTCCAGAATTAAATGATTGCATAAGTATTATTTATCTTCTCTGGGGGAGTAAATACTGTTACATTGTTGATGGTCTCCCTAGATCCCTCCCTATCTTTTTTTTTTAATGTTACTTTTTTAAAGAGAGAGAGATAGTGAGAGAGAGAGAGAGAAAGACAGAATCAGTTTTTTATTTAGTTTTTCATGGACTTTTGTTGCTCAGACACTTCATTGTGTACTCGGTGCTGGGGTTTGAACCCTCGTGTATGCAAGGCAAACGCCGTAACCGCTGAGCCACCGCTCCAGCCCCCATCCCTCCCTACCTTAATGGGAAACTGTCAGCCGTGACAAGGAATTGGTTGTATCCTGGTCTCTTAACACTACTCCATCTGCCTGAGATCCAGGCTTTGCAGGCTAGAAATTAACATCCTAAACTAAGTTGCAATGCTATTAATGTGCCTGTATCATTTTTCACTTGGCCAAAATGTTTGCACATAGTTCAGAATGAGTCCAGCACTGTGTTTTTCTCTCCCCCAGGGCATATCTTTTAGCACGTTCATGAATTTAAATGAGGGTCTCAGTTACTTTCTGGCAAGGGGTAGTGGTCAGATCTGCTTGCACTGCTTGCACGGGTTGGGTGCTTTCTTGTTGTTTATCTTAAAAACTGGATGTTTCTGTCTCACTTCTGCCTCACTTTCATCACACCTTACCTGAATGTGCTTCACTGATGCAGTTATAACCTTCCAGAGCCTGCATTCAGTTAAACTAAAGGGTGGTAACAGGCAACAAGAATCCTCAGGCCCAAGGACACAGGAGGATTTAGGAATCATGACTCTGCTGCTGTCTCTGAGACTAGAGGACTTATATATTCCTAAGGAGTCCATGCAACAGGAGGGTATTTCTACAAAATACATCTGATAAGCCATATGTCTTAAATACTTCTGGATTTACTAGTGAAAGTCCATTTCTAGGACTCATGCAGCTAATTAACTAGCCACTAATAAAAATCCATTCTCTGCATTTGTTAGGCTATTAAATAAAATCACTTGTATCAATTGAGATTAGGACAACCAAATACTTGTAAGGGCTTCCTTGGAGTATGGGCTTTCTAATACTACCCGGCCACTCTTGAAGCATTAATTTCTGACTAGGGCAAATGATTGCCATGGGGTGAAGCCCAGTAATATCTGGTTGTGTATGCTGGAGTAGTTTACATAAGTGCTAGGCATCAAAAGTCCACACCAAGCACTTATGAATTGAAGGCACAAATACTCCCACAAAGAAAATTCCATACTTTAAACTTCCCTTTTGTTCCACGGATGCTGGCAGCTTTTTCTTACTCATAGCTGATATACTGTCTATAATTGACTTTTAAATACATTAATGTAAACAGTGTTAAGTACATGTGTATAAATTAACTTTAATCTGTGCTGGGAGCCCACAGCTAACCTTTAAAGGGTCCTCATAAGGAATTGTGCTCTTAAGTGTGGTCAGCATTGGAAGCATCCCGGTCAGGCATTCAAGCTAGACAGGTGTCTCCACCTGGAATGTCAGATATAGATTAAATCTGAATCTCATGATATATTAATTAATGTAAGTGATAGGAGAAATTCCCCCACACACCTTTTTGAGAGAGAGAGAGAGAGAGAGAGAGAGAGAGAAGAGAGAAAAGCTCAATTTCATTCACCTTTTCTTTTGGCTTCTGTCTCTCTGACACTCAGCTGTACGCTTGATGCTGGGGTTTGAACCCAGGTACTCACACATGTCAGGCAAGTACTCCAACTGCTGAGGCACCAATCCAGCCCAAAATTTCCCTTTTTACTGAAAAAAAAAAATTGGTGCTGCTTAAGAAATCTGGCTAGCTAGATGGGTTTGCATGGACAAGACATAAAATTCTAGCAAACCCAACAGGCTAACACCTTGGCCATGCTCAAGGTGTGGAGTTCATTTGGTCTCTGTTCCCACTCTTTAATGGGAAACTGTTACCCAATATGGCCAGGGGTTTGGGGTTTCCTGGCCTCCGAATACTGCTACATCTGCCCGGGATCCAAACTTTCCTGCAAGGTGCTTAGAAAAGAGAGCAAGACCTGAGAGCTGAGCTTGCCCTGAGCCTCCTAGGATAGGTTGGGTGACTTTGTCATGCCTGTTAAGAAATGTTTGTGTGTCTTTAAGACTATTTTTTTTTTTGGTGGGGTTTGGGGAGGATGTGCTGGGGATTGAACTCTGGACCATATGTATGTTAGGCATGCTTTTTATCACTGAGCTACACTTCAGCCCTGAGACTAGTTTTCCAGCAACATATTGCCTGGTTGTGAACTTGAAGGGACACAAACAAACCTGAATAAAAATTAGGGCTGGAGCGGTGGCTCAGAGGTTACGGCGCTTACCTGGCATGTGCAAGTATGTGGGTTCAAACCCCAGCACCCATGCACACAACTGTCAGAGCAAAGAAAGCCATGTGAAAAACTCAATAAAAATTGATTCTCTCTCTCTCTCACTGTCCTTCTCTCTTAAAAACAAAAAATCTGGCAATTGCCAAATGACCAAATAGCAGCAACACCTAACCTGAAGTTTCCAAAGTAACAATGGGCGTCGTTGAGCAAGATGTATGTGCTAGGCTTTGCTTTAAACCACGACACGGGATCTTTGAATCCCCAGAGGTGGGTAATTCATTTTACAGATGAAGAAAGCTAGGCTCTGGGAAGGTATATGAGATGTTTCAGCTTGTCCGGGACAAGCTGAGATACAAACCCAGGTGAGCTGGGTGCCTCCAGTACCTCTCCACACCATTCCCCAATGCTGGTGAAGTCCATTTCAACCACTTGTTCTGTCTTAGGTGATTTTTGGCAAGATCAAATTATGAGGAGGAACGGATTGAATCTGACTTTAGTGAGCAGGAAAAAAAGTCCTAGGAAGAGGACACAGTGGGTGTCCCCCTGCTGGGAGGCTTATCAGGCAGATGGGGGGAGCGGCAACCACACAATCCTGCTTGGCAGGCTGTGAAGTATTCCATGGCGTCATTATCACAGAATAGCAGCCTTTTCGAATTAAGAATAGTCTTAATTTGCACTTTGTTGGGTTTTTCATTTACATAATGTTGGAATGCAAAGAAAATTCATACACAAAACCCACTGCTAATTTAGCACCGAAATTTTTGTTTAAATAACCACTGAAAGGGAATGGATTTTTCACTCAGCCCTCAACTTAGGTGGTTTTCCAGCCCTGGTGGAGACCTCTGAGTAGTCTGTCAGTATGATCCAAACCCAAATCGCTGTTTCAATAATTTATTTGGTGTGGAGGACTTCATATAATTTGCTTAAGGGCTCTGAGAAACTGTATTTTAAGCAGGTTCTCATTAAAATTGCTTGTGGTTTTTGAGGCTAGTGGGAATGATGTTTTTAACAGGTGTTAACTCAGCTGATGACACTGAACATTTCAGGTGTGATGGATTTAGCGACAGCAGATGAGTCTGGGATGCCCTGTGGAAGACTATATGCATAATGAACAGGTGCCACCCAGTGCTGTCCCAGGAGATGGAGTAAAGTGGCATTTGGAGAACGTGTTGTGGTGCTGATGAAATGGCTATGTGGAGAGGACACACTGACTGCAGAATGTCCATGAACCCCCTGTGTCACAGCTTGGAAACCAAATAAATAAGACACTCCATTCCAGGTTCTGCTGTCCCTGTAGTTCTCCCCGCCCTTGACCTTCCCAGTCTCCTGCGGCTGGCAACACCCTGTTTATATGCTCCTACACCCTCCCTTGCTGCTACCTCCTCCCTTGAAGCCTTTTCTCATTCTCCTCAGACATCTAAAAGAACTTTCTGCCTCTTCCTGGATGGATGTGGACTTTCCCACTTGTCCTGTCCCTATGACCATGCACACACTTGAAACCAAAGCTCCAATCTTGTTCTCCACCAAGTTTGTCCAGGCACCTTCCTCAAAGCCATTGATCTTCTCTTTTTTCAAAACAGAACTCTTTCTGAATTCACATTCTTCTGCTAGTTTTATATTTATCCAACCAAGTCCCTTGCAGGTGCTATATCCCATAGGGACACTTATGCCCCTTTATCAGGCAGTGGATAATGAGCAGGACATATGTGAAAGTATCTTGCAACAAAAAGACTCATTTCTTGGCCCTGCTGACTCACCTAGTGCTGACAGGCCCTCCAGCTGTCTTTCTAGCATTCTTTGGAGTGGAAACTAGGATGGGAAATTCAATCTCCTAAGAGCATTGAATTCAAAATTTTCTTCTTTATAGAACTAACGGCCAAAGGGTAGGAGGTGCCAAGGTAAAGGTATCTCTGCCTCCCCCACACATGCCCTCTCTATTCTATGCAAGACAGGGGAATAGGTCCACAGACACAACTGCATATTAGGAAAGGAAGTAAATACCAAAATAAATGCTACAACGGAAGGCAGAAAACCTCAGTGGGGATACGAAACAGGATTTAGAGCTTCTAGACTGGTTGGAAGGAATTTGGGAAGAGGTCAAGAAGGGTCTTTTTGTTGATGAGAAAACAAAAGTCAGTTTTTACTGGTACCTGGAAAGAGAGGCTTAGGGAATCCTAGGTCTGTAGAACTCAGGCGGGAGAGGCAAGTCTAGGAACTGGTCTAAGCATTTACTTCCCCTGACTTGCTAACCCTGAATGAGCACCCGGGCATCTGTTGAAATAAAGCACCACAAATTTAAACTGGGTGGCATTCAAGTCAATTGGTGGCCTTCTTTGGCACATTTTGTGCCTAAAGCAGTGCTCACCCAGTTAATATATTTCAAAGGTCCCTAAGGAAGGACGTACAAGTTTTTGAATTGTTTTTCAAAGAGTCTTCATCTTAAGATCTTCCCATTCATTTCAGACCCAGAAGGCAGAGCCCTAGTTTTCCATAGTCACAGGGAAGGAGGTAATTTCTCAGTGACCCTTAGCAAACCATCATCTACGTCAAGAGGTTTTGTCTTTATTTCTACAGAATGGAAATTAACTTTTCTAAGTTTTCACTTCACACACTGTGAGAAAGGTCTAAAGACTTGTTCAAGCATCAGGTCTTCGAGAGATGAACTGCTGGACCAGGGGATGCAGTGGGACCATAACTTGAGGGCAGCTTTTAAGACCTGTGCTTCTTTGAAGGGTCTGAAACACAAGAAACCAAATACCTTATCAAAATTATCTTCTAGAAAAGTAGAGAAAACAGGATTGGACATGTGTGCTCCAACAGTAATATTACCGTCCACTTGGCCCAATCGAGGCTGAAGAAGAGAGTTAGGAGATGGAGCATCACACCTAAGCGAGGTACCTGTAAGGAGAGAGCTATAATTTGCAGAGGGGAAAGGAGAGCTGAATAATGAAAACAGGTGACCTACTCCCCTTCTCCTTTCTACCTTGGTCTCAGTGTTCCAGGATAACTAGAACTTGAAACTCCAGCTCCTTTTTTTCCACATCTGGTGGTAACTGATGTGGAAGAAAAAAAATTAGATAATCTGGGTTTGAATATATCCTTAGTACCTGTAAGTTAATAGGCCCATATAGCTTTTAGCAAATCAAGTAATATTCCCTCCGGCGCCTCAATTCTCTCTTTCTCTCCAGGGCTAGAGGTTGAACATGGAGGTGGCTCTGCCACTGAGCTACACCCCCAGTCCTTTCTCTTTATTATGAGACAGAGGTCTCATTAAGTTACCAAGGCTGTCCTCAAACTTGCAATCCTCTTACCCCAGCTTCCTTAGTAGTTGGAATTTCAGGTGTGCATGACTGTGCCTGGCAGAGACTCAGTTCTTAAAGTTTGCAAAAAAGAGAGTATAACAGTAATTGCTCCTTTGGGAGTTGTACTTGGTAGTTAACGTTACTTTCCCCGCCCTTTGCCCTTCTAGAAGGTTGTTGCCCCTCCCTATGCCTTTTGCTAGGATGATATAATCTTTCTTTTGCAAGCATTCTAAATGCTCAAGAGAAGCTGCACCTAAATGATTGAGATGTTGGTTGCTAAATGATCTATTCTTCAGTTTTACAGAACCCAGAACATCTGGTGACCCTCAAATGACATCAGAATGTGTAACACGCTTCTTTAGTTTCTAGTTTAGTGCATCAACTAGCACAAAACACGTGAATTGATGTGAGGTTTAACTTCTGGAAGTGTACTATATTTGCTTTAAAAAATGTAGGAACTAGCCCCAGAAGGTTGCTGTAGACTGTGATATTCTGGTCTGGGAGCAGAGGGAAGAAGACACAAGCTCAGGATGACAAAGAACCTACTCCACATGTAGTCTTCCTACTCACTGTCTCACTTCATCTCCTCTCTCTCTTTAGAAAAGTCCTTTGCAGGGCTGGAGCAGTGGCTCAGCGGTTTTGGTGCTTGCCTGGCAATCACGAGGACCCTGGTTCAAACCCCAGCACCACATACACAACTAAGTGTTGGAACAATGAAGGCCATGTGAAAAACTAAATAAAGTTGTTTCTCTCTTTCTCTGTCTCTCTCTCTCACTGTCCCTCTCTCTTTAAAAAAAAAAAAAAAAAAAAAAAAAAAAAAAAAAAGAAAAGTCCTTTGCACCCCTGAGTTCTCCAAAAAGGAACTTTGAGGACTGTAGTTCCTCTCTCTTCTCAGGGACAGCCCTTGAATATACCTGATTCCTTCCCACCAACCCTCATTTCCTCAGTATTGGCTTTAGAGAGGCAAGAAAGTTCAGAACCGGTCTGCTAATAGTAGTGGAAATAATTCCTGCTTTGGGTCACTTCAAAGAGTTGCTATGAGATGAAATAAGACAGATAATGCTGTTATAATGCTATGCAAATGTAAATCACTGCTATGCAAAAGTATGCTATTGCTATTTCCAGAACCTCCTTTTAGAATTTTATTTAAGAGTGAGAATATAAGTTATTTGTTCTATGCTCTGAGTGCATCTGTATTTTAAAACTGATCTATTATGGACTTTGCCTTAACTAAAGTAGTATATGGCATCTGCAGGAGGAAGAATTATAACTTTGGGACACGGGGTATTTCTATTTTGCCCTGGCTGTGAGGTACGTAGTAATCATTTGGCCAAAGTTATATAGAACAGGTAATGAAGTTTATTACCCCAAGTTCAGGAGGGTCCCATTTCTTCCTTAATGACTGTGTTCTGGTTGTCAGCTTTTTTAAAAAATACATTTATTTTTTATTTATTCATTTTTTTAAAAAGAGAGGACAGTGAGAGCGAGAGAGACAGACAGACACAGAGAATTCATTTTTATTGAGTTTTTCACATGGCTTTCATTGCTCTGACACTTAGTTGTATAAGTGGGAGCTGGGGTTTGAACCCGTGTACTTGCGCATGCCGGGCAAGCGCCGTAACCACCCAGCCACCACTCCAGCCCTGGCTGTCAGCTTTGGGAAAAAGAAATAGTGGAGAGAAGGTGGTGGTTAAGAAAAGATTTGTAAAAGGGGAGTCTACACTGAGAGTTGGTTAAATTAACCAACTCTCACCACCAGGGCAAAGTGGGTGTCACCTCTCCTTTCATTCATATAGGTGCATTTGTTGGGGGATCAGAAAATTATACCCCCAAATATGGTGCATTGGCATGCCAAAATTTTGAACTAAAAGAGACTGAAGGACCTCAGAAGCAGCCTGAAAGCCAAGGTATCTCTGACCTTCCCTGTCTCCTCTCCCACACTGCTTTCCAGAAGCACAGGGTGGGACTTTCTCTTAAATTCCCTTATTTGACTAAGGAAAGTTCCTCCCAGAGGAAAGCAAATTGTCTTAAACCTCCTCCCTATCATCTCACCAAACAGAGCTTAACTCATAGGAAAGGCTAAAGGTCCACACAGGTCCCTTTTTCTGAGGAATGTTGTCTAAGAGATTATATCTGCATGACACAATAACTTTTAATTGCCATTCATTTCCTCCCTTTACTCTCCTATAACCTAGAGTTACCTCCTCCCAGAAACCCCATGTCCCTATTCCTCTCTGATGTTTAGGCTGCTATACAAACTTCCACCATCTGACCTTTGCTTAAATCTTCTATTTTGCATGGCTCCCATGCACAAGTGCACATAATAAATTTGTATATCTCTTTTCCTCTTAATCTGACTATTGTCAGTGTATCTTATGGATTCAAGTATAAAACAGAAGTGCTCGCTTCGGCAGCACATATACTAAAATTGGAACGATACAGAGAAGGTTAGCATGGGCCCTGCGCAAGGATGACACGCAAATTCGTGAAGCGTTCCATATTTTTAGAGAAGACGATATTATGGCTTTTGATATCAAACGGATGGCGATGGAAAGAATTATGCTAAGTGAAGTATCCCAACCTCAGAGACTCAAGGGCCGAATGGTTCCTCTCATCTGTGGAAGCTAGAATACATTGGGAAGCAGTATGTTAGATGGCTAAGCTAATAATAACCTCAAATTGTATGATTCTTAACACAACAGGGGGATGATTGCCTAGGAT
>PVKS010037261.1:0-18759 GCA_004027875.1 Aplodontia rufa | reverse complement strand
CATTTAGACCAGAAGCATAGAAATTCTTCTTAGTTCCAACTCTGATTGTTCTTTTTCCTAGTTGTATGTATGATTTGCACCAAGGCATTTCTTACTATTTTGATTAGTTAGCTAAAATTGTTTGGCATATGCTTAAATATTTGAATATTTTTATATGTAATATCACAGGAATTTTGTGAGTACTGATGACAATGATGCCGGAATAAACTTTTATAGCAGTGCTCTCCTAGGTAAAAGAAAAAATAGCCACAGCGCCAACAGTTATCAGGTATTTACTATGCCAATTACTCTTTTAAGTAATTTTCATGTATTAATCAGTTTATTCCTCACAGCAAACCTTGGGGGTAGGTAACTACTAATATCCCATTTTATAGATGATGAAGTAGAGGCACAGAAGGCTTAACTTTCCCACAGATCACATAGCAAGTATACATGGAAGCTAAATTTATGCCCATATCTCATTCTGCTTAAAAGGAATTTTTCTTTAATATTCTTTCTTTATGAAGGGTCATGGGGTAGTGGTATGTCAGGATCTAGATATACTAATTAAAAGAGCATTAAGGATTGCAGCAGAGAGAATATAACGTTGGGAAGTAACTTAAACAGATTTTAAAAATGCAGAAAGGTAATATAGAATTTACAAAGTTATATGAAATTAATTATTGCCATAAGTAATCAGTGGGGCTGGGGGAACCAAAAGAAAGAAGTGTGGTTATCAAAAAATCAGGGGAACCTCCAAAAGCTTAGTCTTAGACCTCTAAGAAAAAAGAATTTTCTGGCTGCTGGTACCTCATGAGCTCAGCAGGGCCAGTGGGACTGGGCTGCAGACCTCTGAGGAGAGATATTGCTCACCTGTGTTGGTGCTTCTGAGGGGCATGAAGAGTTAGATGGTTTTTTTTTTTGTTTTTTTTTGTTTTTTTTGTTTTTTGAAAAAGCTAGCGTGGAACTAACTGTTGTCTTCACTGGAATGAACTACTGCCCCTGGGGCAAACCTGTCAAGAATAGCAAGGAACAGGAAGCACACTTCTCCTCCCCTCTCATATTTCCAGTCTTCCTAAAAAGAGCTTCTCTTAGCTAATGGAACCTAACAGGAAGCCATTTAATGAAGGACTAGGATAGTGACCCCAGCCTGAGCATCTCAAAGTGCACAGAAAGATGAATTTGGAGTTGAGACAAGAGTTAGATTACTGGCATAGTGGGGAGCAAATTCAGGAAAATAATAGTGACAACTTTTCTCATAGACTAATTCAGTCTACAAATCATCATGTAAAATGAATACTTAGAAAACTTAAGCGAAGAATAACATGAAAATGTTGAAAACATTAAATTTACCTTTGTAAATGGAAGATATTGCTTTGTAATATGTGTGGGAAAAAGTATTAGGAAAGTATTTAATATCTCTTTTATTCATTTTAGATAAGATGGGAAAAAAACATCACATTGGGGGAACCACCAGGATTCTTACATTCTTGGTGGTGGTAAGTATATTTTCTTCCATTTTTGCTACATTGATAATGTATTCCAATAGGCCTCACTGTACCTGTTTATTATCTCATGCTTATCTTTTAATTTCTGCTTTCTAAAATTATTATTTGAAAGGTAACACTTAAAAAAAAACAAAACCCAAAACCAGTATGAGTGTTTTTTGACTTAAAGATGTTACTATTGAGTCAAGATGGAATTAAAACCAGTATGTGGAATCTCCAACTGTAAGTATGATTATTATATTTGTTTCTTAGGGCCGCCATAATAAAATACCATAGAGCAAGTGGCTTAAACACAATTATGGAGGCCAAAGTCCAAGATCAAGGTGCCAGAGTGGTTGGTTTCTGATGAGGGCCCTTTTTTGGCTTATAGACAGTCACCTTCTCTCTATGCCTTTACACGGTAGGGGGAGAGAAAGCAAGCAAGCTTTTTGTGTTTTTTCTTATAAGGGCAGTAATCCCATAATGAGGACTCTATCTTTGTGACTACAGTCAAATATAATTATCTTTCAAAGGCTTTATCTCAAAATACCATCACATAAGGAGTTAGGACTTCAACCTACAAATTTGGAGAAGGTATACAATTCAGTCTATAGCAGATTTCTTTTCTTTACTTGGCAGTGGCAAATGAGGATGATACTTTTCTTGAGTCTCTACTCACTGTCTAGCTATAAGGTTACTATCTGTAAAGTGGGCTATCAAGTTGTCATAATGCTAGACCTCTATAGGTAATTATAAGCTTTGGGCCACCATTCCAGTTTCTTCTTTGAAGCCTCACTTCTCTTTTTGGGGGGATTGGGGATGGGAGATAATAATTTCGCCAATCCTATTCCAAAATAACAGTGCTCCATCAAACAAAAACTTCCTAAGAACAAGAGGGAATAAATTACAAATAAATAGGTACTAAAATAAATTTATCTTCATTTTCTCAAGATGTGAAAGCATATTCACAAAAAAACAGTTTCCTGATATAGTGTTCAGCAGATACTGAACCAGTCAGATGGATTTTTGTTTTTGTTTGCCTTTAAGAAATACTTTCATACCTTTGTTTTTTTTTGTATTTCTGCCATATGGTGGTGGTGCCTTTTAAATTTTATTTATTCATAAGGCTTTGAGCACATTTTTGTTTGCAAACTTAGTGAAAATTATTGTATATTGTTAACAAATACTTATTGAGACCTCTGTATATACCATACTAGGTACTGTAGACTCATTCTTGAATAAAATGGGTAAACATCCCAACCCTCTTGCTGATGAGAATCTATTGGGGAAAACACATAGCTCAATGAACAGTAAGAAATGTTTTATGGGGGTATGCACAATACCATCTAGGCACATACCAAATACATTTTACCTGGAGGAGCTGTTATCTAAGCTGGGATCTTAAGTGTATACAGAGTTAGCTAGAGAGACGTGGGGAGATACAGAAGAAGAATTTTCAGGGCAGAACTTCTAAAGTGTGAGGAGCTAGGAGGAATAGGCAGAGAGAGTGTAGCATGTAGACAGTGGAAAGAATTTCAGTGTGTTGGAAATTGAGGTAATAGGTGATAAGGATGTGTCTGGATAGATAAACTGGGAGTTTGGATTTACTTATAAAGACAATCCATGAGAGAAAGTTTTTCAACAGGCAAGTACTCAGTAATATATCTTAGCAATATCATTGTAGTTCTAGAGAATAGAAAATAAATGGAACATTTCAGAATCAGTCCAGGAGCAAAGAGCAGTGAGTAGAATAATTGCAGTGAGTAGAAAAATCAGCCTTAGCAAGTTAGCAAAACCCTGTCTCAAAACAAAACAAAAATGGCTCAGTGTTTCAGTGCCTATGGATTCAATTCCTCTCCTCATCGCACCCCCTTCCCCCCAAAATGGAGAATGTTGCCTGAGTTAGTGTATAATCAATGAGGAGCAAGAGAAGTGAAAGGATGTGGGGGATGTAAGTCTGGAAATAGCATTGCAGGATTTGGTGAAGGGTTCAGCTTTGCAGACTTGCTGGAAATACATGACATCCTGGTGGGCATGTTGATAAGGCAGCTGGTTAGATGGGTTTGATATTTAAAAGAGAGCAAGATGGATGAATGATATAGCCCATGAGTGAGGAAAGAAGTGGACTTTGTACAGAATACTTGCATCCTTAAGGAATGAGGAGGAAGAGGAGGCTTAAAGGAGACAGAAGACCCAGCTAAAGAGGTAGGAGGAAAATCAGAAAAATATAGCATAAGAGCAACCAAGAATAAGGAAGGGCTTTGAGAAAGAAGAAAGTTGAAAGTTGTCCACTGTGACTGAAAGGTAGTGTAATGGGAGTAAATATGTCCATTTTGGATTTAGTGAAAAGGCCATTGGTGACTTCTGCAAAATGAGTAATAAGTGAGGAAGCCATTGTTCCAGACTGAGAGGTAACTGGAAGGTTGGAAGTGGGAAATGATGGATATAGTCAATTCATTCAAAAGGTTCATCTGTGGAAAGGAACAAAGGAATGATAACTGGAGGAGTGTTGTAGATTTGAGAGGGGATTTTTTCGTTTTAGATGGGAGAGACATTAGCATGTTTTATGTGTACAAGGAGAAGGCAGGATAAAGGCTGAGACTAAGGATACAGGGAGATGGGATAATTAGGGAGGTAAACCCTCAAAAAAGTCACCAGGGAGAAGGAGCATCAAAAACACAAGTGTTGGGCTGGCGCGGTGGCTCGGAAGTTATGGTGCTTGCCTGGCATGCGCAAGTACACGGGTTCAAACCCCAGCACCCACGTACACAACTAAGTGGTCAGAGCAATGAAAGCCAAGTGAAAAACTAAATAAAATTGATTTTCTCTGTCTTTCTCTCTCTCTCTATCCTTCTCTCTCAAAAAAAAAAAAAACACAAGTATTGGGATGTGAAAGAAGGAGAGAATCCTTTCTACAATTGTGGTGAGAGAAGTACAGGAATGTTTATAGGTTTCATGGCAAGAAACTCAATTCTTAATTCTGATGCCATTGTTTTCTCTGCAAAGTAGCATGTGAGGACTTCTGCTGAGGGCTCTGAGGGTAAATGGTGGTGGTGGTGAATTTTTAGTAGTAAAGAATAGCTATAATTTTTTTTTTTTTTAAAGAGAGTGTTGGGGGAGGAAAAGAGAGTGTGTGAGAGAGAAAGGGAGAGAGGGAGGCAGCTTACCAGGAACATGTACAAAAACCTGCCAGGCAATGTTTAAGGCTTAGTTAATATTGGTGCATTTAAGTTCATTGCAACACCAGTATGTCCAGGTGTGTGCCTTTTTTGCAGTAGCAATTGATAGAGCATGAACAAGGCAGGCCTTTTTAAAAATACATTTATTATATTAGAAGCATTTCCTGTTTAGTGCCGTATACACTAATTTCTCAGCATCTTCTTTAAAAGAAGAAAACAAAAATTCTCTTCTAGTGCCATGTATATGGCACATATACATTATTAATTACATTATTTAATGCCATCATCTTTTTAATCTCCTGAAAGCATGCCTTATTAGAAGTCCTGTGTTGAATGGAACCGCACTTGGTCAGTTGTGGTTATGGGTTTCCCCTGTCTCTCATATATGTGGCAGGAACAGGTGCATTCTTTTGGTTGGGAATTGTTCCTGTATTTGGAACAACAGTTCATTAGAGTTAAGCACCATCATTGTGTTGTTTTCCTGGAGTTTAAGACTGATCTCTTGTATGATACTGTAAAAGTCAAATTCTCATTTTATGTAGTATGCATTGATGATTTCTAGATCTGGATGAATTTTTGACTATTTTCTGAATGTCATTGAGTCTCCTCACCTGTTGATTCTTTTATACTTTGTATAGTTCTAATTATCTCTAACAAGTATACACAAAATATCAGACTTCTTTCCCTATTGGATCAGTGGGTTAACAGTGAGAATTTTAAGTTTTCCATTATAGCATTAATTTTATTTCTTGTATGTTTTCCTCTTTTAATACCTTTCTATGAATGTAACCTATTCTTATACTGTAGATGGTTCGTAATAAATTACTGAATACTTTTTGCATGTGCTAGACTAGCTTTTTTGTTATCAGCCATCAGTAGGTGCATAATTAAGTTTGCCAGTGCTTTTACCTTTTTGATGGCTCTTGGATTCATGGAAGCCCTTCCTACATGACTTTCATGTTTAAAGTAACTTAATTTTTACTTAGTTGAACACATACCAAATAAATTCTAAATAATATTTTCAGATTACATTTTTTCAACTTAAATCTAGCACGTGCTCAGTATATAGGAACATTTTTTATGTTCTTTTCCCTCTCTAAAACTATTTTTTATTGTTTTGTGTATTTTTTTATTGGATGTATATAGAGATACAATTGAGGGGGAAACATTATCAAGCCATCAATGACCAATGTATATATACTTAGTTATCCAGGGGTAATGCCAAATCATGGATACCCAGCTTGGGTTTCCCCTGTTGCTGTTTCCCCCAGAAGAACTCTTGCGTTAAATGGGTATCTCACGGAGGAATGACATCTGCTTCTGAGATGGTTCATCCATATTCCCACTCTCCAGTCTCCTAGGAGTTCTTCGTACACCATCCCCCGTCCCCATCCCCCTCCCTACGCCTCTAAGTAACCTAGGGAGCCATCCCCCTATTGCATTGAAAATCATACAATTTGAAGTTACTCTTAGCTTAGCCGTCTAACCTACTGCTTCCCCATGTTTTAACACACTCTTACTTCATCTTACCTGTCCTCCCTATCTTTCTCCCCACCCCCAACCCTTCATAGCTATAGTTTCCATAGCTTATGTGTTATTTCAGATTTAGTAGGTCTATTGAATAAATTTGGCTTTCATCCTATCTTAGATTTTACTCTAGCTTCCACATATAAGAGAAAACATGCTACCTTTAAGTCTCTGTGTTTGACTTGTTTCACTCAGCATGATTTTCCCATTTCCATCCATTTACCTGCAAAAACCATGATATCATTCTTTCTAATAGCTGAGTAGAACTCCATTGCATACCAAGAATTAATGAGTGGAATGCCATAAACTGCACAGCTAAGGAATTAGTCAAGAGTGTCAAGAGAGAGCCTACAGAATGGGAGAAAACCATGGCCTGTAACACCTCTGACAGAGGACTAATACCCATAATATACAAAGAACTCAAAAGATGTAATATCAAAAACAAACACTCCAATCAACAAATGGGTTATGGAACTAAAGAGAAACTGCTCAACAGAGTAATTTCAGAAAGCCAAAAGATATACGAGAAAATGTAGTACATCACTAGGAATCAGAGAAATGCAAATCAAAACTGCACTGAGATTCCACCTCACCCCAGTCAGAATGGCAAAAATGAAGAATATGAACAATAAAAGATGCTGGAAGGGTTATGGGAAAAAAGGAACACTAACACAGTGTTGGTGGGATTTCAAACTGGTACAGCCACTTGGGAAAGCAGTGTTGGAGACACCTCAAACAATTATGGACCAAACCACCATACAATCCAGCTATTCCACTCCAGTATTTCCCCAGAAGAGCTAGAATCAGCTTATTAAAGAGATAACAGCTACATCTGTATTTATAGCAGCTCAATTGTGAAATTATGGAAATAACCAAGATGCCACTTTCTGGATAAATGGGTCCAAAAACTGTGATACACACATGCATACATACGTACACACATGCATATATACATACACACACACACACACACACACAAAATCACACAATGGAGTTCTTCTATTTGAATACTCGAAATTGGAATTGTCTTGTTATTTAAGCCTCCTCACCAAATACTTACAGAGCACAAAACTACACTGCTGTCAAGGGAATCAGTAGTAGGAGAGATAAACAAAAGTATTATAATAGAAGTATATGCTAGTTATAATATCAATATAGGAGCACTTAAAAAAGGAGTTAGAAAAGCCTTCATTAAGTGACTCCATGCTGACATGAAAGTGGAATAAGGAAAAGGTATTTTGTGTGAGGAATAGTTAGTGTAAAATCTCAAAGGGGGATGGATGGTCATGCACTCAAGGAATGACAGTTAGTACCATTGGATCTATAGGTGCAGTTCTAGAAAAAGATAGAATCTAAAGCTAGAGACAAGCAAGGGTCAGATTATGAAATCTTCATATACATCAAAGATTTGGGTCTTTAACTTAAAGATTGTAAACAAGGTGTGTGGCATGATTAGGTTTCTGCTATAAGAGACCTTTCCAGAAAATTTACTAGGACCTTTAAACTTCTTTGAAAAGTGATTTTGTATATATTTGTATCTCTTTGTATCTACATAAGGCTATATTATAGACAGCAGATATTCTTTTCTCCCTTTTTAAATAAAGTAAGACCCCACTCCCACCGGAGTGGGTACCAGGGATTGAACCCAACAGCACTTTACTACTGTGCTACATCCCCAGTTCACCCGTTCCTTCCTTCCTTCCTTCTTCCCTTCCTTCCTTCTTTCCTTTATTTATTTACTTATTATTTTGTGACAGAGTCTCACTTTGCATAGAGCCTTGCTAAATTGCTGAGGCTGACCTCAAACTTGGAGCGCACCTGCTTGAGCCTCCTGAGTCACTGGGATTGTAGGTGTGCACCACGATGCCCAGCTTAAAGAAATTAAATTTTAACAGAAGTATTTGTTCAAGGTCAAATTTAGAAGAACCGAATTTTCCTGAACTGTAATCAGAGTTCATCTCATAACAAATAATATTTCTTAATCACAGAGGTGAATTCAGTGGTCTACTATTTTTAATACAACTTTCATAACATTACTTTTTTGAATGTTTTGAGGGACAGATTCCAGGCAGTGTATTTTTATATAAAAATGGACTCAGAAATGTTTTCTTTCTTGAGTTCTGTCTATATTGAGGCATTCATAGATCACTGGCAGCTGCATGTAAAGTAGGCCAGGGATACTTTGGAAATGAGTTGAGAATCTTAGGGTCAAAGGTAGGAGAGCAGTGCTTGCTGTCTAATCTGGGACAAGTATCTCCTACATTCTTATAATAGCTGATGCTGTTCAGATTACCACAGTTGTATAAACTTGCCTATAATCAGAATAAAGATCTGTGAAATGTGGACATTTAATACCATACTCACATTAGAAGCAAAGTAATGTAGTTATTAGAAAGTTCAAGCCAGGATCTGTGGCACAGGCCTATATTTTCAGCTACTCAGGAGGCTGAGGCAGGAGGATCAAAAGTTTGAGGCAATTTAAGGATTACATATATTCGTGGATAATAGTAACACACAGCCATCATTGTAACTACTCCCAGCAACTCAGGAGGCTGAAGCAGGAATGATCACAAGGCCAGCCTCAGCAATTTAGGAAGACCATGTCTTAAAATAAAATGTAAAAGGGGTTGGAGATGTAGCTCAGTGGTAGTGCATTTGCCAAGCATGTGAGAGGCCTGGGTTTAAATCTCAGTACTGAAAAAAATAGAAAACAAAAAACTCAAGCCCAGTCGTGTCACTAGCTCTGTGGCTTTAGGCAAATTATTAAACTTTCTAAGTCTCAGTTCTCTCATTTATAAAATGGGGCTAATCATTAGGAAGATTGAATGCTAAATATATATTGCTGAGTATACGATGCTTGAATTTAATACATAATAGATGTTAAATGTGTTCGGTCATACTTTAAAATATGAATTTATTACTAATTCAGGAGGATTGCAAAAATTTTGTGATAGAGCAATAAAATTTAATACTTTCATTTAAAGAGGTATTAAGTAGTCCTAAGGAATAACAGATGTACATGTATGTGAAAGTTCCTAAGTTGAAAAGCAGGTATGTGTATACTTTAAGTAAAACCATCTCTGAATGAATGGTTTTCTTTAATAAAGATTTTGTTAGTTAGATTTCTAGTACTGTAACAAATACTTTAGACAATCAACTTAAAAAAAGAAAAGATTTATTTTAGCTCACAGTTTTGGAGGTTTCAGTCCCTGTTGCTTTGGGCCTATAGCAGCTCATCATGGTGGGAACTCATGATACAGTAACCCATTCATTTAGTGGCTGGGACACAAAGGAAGGAGAATGAGGAAGAGAAACAAGAGGGGTCCCTCTGTCTCCTTGAAGGACATCCCCAGTGACCAGAAAACCTGCTAAGACCTGCTTCTTAAAGTTGTCACCACTTCCAGAAAGCACCACGCTGGAGATTAAGCCTTATGGGCCTTTGGGAGATGTTCCACATCCAAACTATAGCAGGAATTTTGAGCATCTAACATTCACTGATACATTTTGGGCCAGAGACTTCCTTAACCATTAGGACTTGAACTTAACAAACTATGGTTTTTCCACAGGAAAATTGTTTTCCACAGTGTTTTAGTTCTTTTTTTTTATTTTCAGGAAGTCCTAGGTCTGGATAGTGGCATAAAAGATATATAATTATATTAGCATCACATTTTCTGGAACATATCTAGCATGTTTATTCACCCTTGCAGACTTCTCTTAACAACCATTTGGCTTTCTGTGTTCTCTTGAGATATGAACAGCTAGCTAAGTCACTTTGATTAACATCTTTGGGAATTGAAGAGAAAGCACTGTGTGAGAATAATCAACCTGGGAATGCTGTGTTTTACATTGATTTATACAGGGATGATTTTAATAATAATGATATAAGAACAAAGCTTTTAATTCTTTGTAAATTTTGCTTCTCTGTGTTTGGCCTCTTGTTTTCATTTGTAAGATTCAGAATTTCCACTTAGGAATAAAGATGCTGTATAATTCTAAAGTGTTATGTGTGATGATGATCTTATTATATTGCTTTCAAGCTTAATAGGTGTAGGGATTGGAGGAATTGAGAATTTCCTTGGTTTCTAGCATCTCTGGTTGAAGAGAAAGGTCTGTGTTTATGGAGGTCCAGAGTTTTTTGCTCTTGGCCCTCATAGAAATCAAGGAACAAGTTGAAATGTTCTTCAATAAAATTTCTCAGTGGACAGATCATTTTATTATGAACATACTAATAAATTAGATTCTTCCTCTTGAGACAGTCTGTATTTTCATATGTTAATCCATTGTCATAATATAAGCTGTAACCATTTGCCCATACTATCTGTAAAACTTTAATAACTTAATGAACAGTAACTGATTTCTTTAGGTGTTTTAGGCAACTAAGCATTTTGTAGTTCAACTCTTCACTGGTTTTGGATTCATAGTCACATATATACTATCAATTATATGTCTATTTTTCTTGGACAGTTTATGGCATAACATATAAACTAGGCATTTAATGTGAATTTGAAATAGTATTAAAAGAAAAATAGTTCATAATTTTTTTAGTTCATGAAAGGTTCATAGGTTTTTAACCTGCTTATTTTCTAAATTACAAAATCAAAAATAATGATTTTTCCACTGTTCCATAAAGCCAAGCATGGATTTATTGTGGAATGTGTACTAAAATAATGTACTTTGGTCTTTTGTTATTGTTGGTATTATATAGCTAATTGTTTTAAAATACTGTAACAATATTATAGCAATCACATTACTATATGGTGTATATTACTGAGGCTACTAAACATGATCGAACTTTTCTCTAGAAAAGAGAAATTTTTGAAATATCTTTCCCACCCGTAATTCTCAGATATAAGAACATACAAATGCTTATGAAATACATGAAGCATGTGTTAAAACATGAATATTCTATCACTAGAGTTTATCTATATTTAATTTTTATTAATTTTATTTTCATGTTTTATAACATGAATCTTAAGATTATTATAGACTTAATTGTGAATCTGTCCTAATGAGTAGAGTTGTTTTTTTAAATAGAACATTTGTCCTATTTGTATGAGTATTCTTTAATGTCCTTCTCTTTGACCTTTCTGATGGCCTCCATTTGGATCTTTTTTTTTTTTTAAGAGCAAAAAGAATCAGTTTTATTTATTTTTTCATCTGGTTTTTGTTTCTCTGACACTTGGTTGTGTTTGTGGTGCTGGGGTTTGAACTCAGGTACTCATACATAGCAGACAAGCACTGTAACCACTGAGCCACCACTCGCTGTTTTGAACTGATGGAAAAGAGATTGTGAATGTACTGGAAAGAATTTACACACTTGTCTCAGGCACTACAATATGGGATCTAGAACAGGGTTTGCCATGGGTAAATGTTTTAAAGGATATATTTCTTTATTTTTATAGAAATATAAAAAGGTCATATACAAATAACATGAGGTTCTCAGAAATTACACATAAATATTATTTATATTTTAGTAATTCGTTTTATTATCTCTAAAGTTGATCTTATAAACTTAGGACTTCCCACACTAAATCCATAAGACAAACTAAAAATAGAAGTAGAACAATGTTAATATTCTAAGGTGAACATTTAATTATATAGATGTAAATAATCGTTTTTAACATTTAATAAATTTTAGGACATACTCAATAATAAATTATTTTCCCTGAACTCATTGTGTAAGGCAGTCTTTTAAAAAAATTATTAGTTGAATATGGACTTACAGTTGAGGGTGAATCATTATCAAACAATCAAGAACAAATGTTTATTCACATAGTTAGTTAGCCAAGGCTGATGCCATTCCATGGTTTCCTCCCTTGGTTCCCCATGGTTCTATGTTTCTCGCAAAAGAACCCCTGTGTTAAATGGACTTCTCTTGGAGGTCGGAGAGCTCTTTCTGAGTTGATTCCCCCAAGGGCAGTCTTTTAACATTAATATAATAGAATATTTTCCATGAGAATTCTTATGATACTTGCTAGGAAATTAGGGACCAAGAAGGGACATTAAGGTGTTTCATAATACTCGATATAATATTCTATTATTAAACTAAGTACAATTTAAAAACTGCATTAAAATTTTTGGCTTCAAGTACTTTGAAATTCCTTAGAAACATAGAAACAAGTAATTGCAATATATTGTAATTCATAACACACCTGATCTAGGTAGAATCTGTGAGCTTGAATATTTTTTAGTGTTAACCTTTTTTTTTTTTTTTTTTTTTTTGGGAGAAGGGATGTAGGAGGCCAAGTACTTCTTTAACTTTCACTTTCCTGAAACTATTGAAACTTACTTAAATTATTCTTGTCTTTAATATCTTCTCTGTAAGTCTTGCTTTTTGTAGAAATTAAATAAGAAAGGAAGAATGGCTTCTCTTTCCATTTAAAAAGAAAGGAAATAAAAAAACATGAAAGGAAATTATGACAGTACTCAAATCTTTCAGATTTTTCATCTCCGAGGATAATCTTATTTTACTGAATTAGTCGTGAACGTACTTTGAGTTGTAAGGTCTACAGAATGTTTAGTAGAGGAGAAAGTGATCCAGATTAAATGAGTCTTCAGAGGTCAAAACAAATTTCAGATTCAGTTTACCAAGTTTTACTGTAGTGTTATTACCTGTGCCCTAATCACAGTGACTTGTCTAAAAAATACATCATTTGAAACTTTTTGCAAGCTAATTATAATATTGATATTACTAATGATATGCTTATTATGTCAGGCACTATGATTGTGTTACATATATTAACTCAAAAATCTGAAAAATCTCACATTTTAGGGTAGGAAATTGTATTCCTGATCAGTTTAAATAGCTTGCTTAAGGTCTCAGTTGATGATCTGCAAAAAGCTTGCTTCTTTCTTAGATACGTGCTCCTTCAATATCTTTGCTCTTGACCACTTGGCTTAGCCTATTTTTCATTTATGTAGAATTGGAAATGTGAAATAAAAACAATTTTACTGATTATTATAATTGACTTTATTTATAACCAATACTTTAAAACATTTGCTTTACTGATTTTTGAATCCCCTGTTTATGCTTATTATTAATTTGATAGATGGAAGGATGACCAGAGCCTTATGTTTTGTTAAGACACAGAATTTATTTTTGAAATGAGAAAAGTAAAAGAAGTTAGAATGGATCATTTTATTTTCAAAATTACTAACCACTGTGTTAATTTCAGGGGAAATAGGATATTTTAAAAAACAATATTTGTTTGATCAATGTAATTTGTGGTCAGAGTATTGGACTATGAATTGGAGTACAATATTATCATGAAAAATAATGAACTACTTTACTCTTTAATTATTAAATTAGGATATTACTTACTGTTTCTGTTCTTTATGAGGAAGTTGGAAAAAGTATTATAATTACATCAATCCAGTATAGGTCACGTAGAGTTAATAGTCAATTTTAAGAGTGAAAGTTTTTAAATTATTGTTGTTTCTGCAAGGCTCTGGGGTCAATCCCTGGCACCACTGGGGGAAAAACTGATTTAAAATTATTTTTTCCTTCTAGAAAAATCTTAGCATTTCTGAAAGATGGCTAGATGGTATCTAAATATTGCATGGAATGCCTTGCCTGAGTTTAAATCTTAAATACCTGTTGAATAAGAAAAATTTGTATATGAAGAATAGTGTGTCTTATCCTCTTGAAATTGTGATTTTTCATATTGGTGTTATATGATTTTGTTAATGTTACCATAATTACTTTTTTAGTGTATTCTGGGATCTCTACTGTGCAGCTCCAGAGAGACGGGAAACATGTGAACACTCAAGCGAAGCAAAAGCCTTCCATGATTATGTAAGTGAACATAAGCTTTACAAAGTTATATTATCCATTTTGCCTTTAACTTAAATGATTTGGGTCATCTTTTATTTTGTCTTGGTACTTAAGAAATTGGTTGTTCCTTTTTTCCTTGAAAAACAGATTCATAATTTGAAAATGAAACACAAAGAAATATTTGAGGTTTGTTAAAGCTTAGGATAAAAAAGCATTGGCTAACTCAAGCTATTAAATGTATCTCTTGTTAAGCATATCTGATTTGTGAAATTTCATTTTATAAACATGAAATAGTAACTTTATTTTCCAAAGAAACTCATGGTAAGATTTCTGTAAATGATAACTTCTCTTTTGCACATATAACTTTTAAATATATGTATACAAATATTCTTTTTTGCAACATTTGATTGTATATTATGAAACTATTCCTGCCATGATTTTATTCCCTGAATAGAATATATTATGGATAAAGGGAAATATCAAACGAGAGCAGAAGATTCTAAACAAAAGTAAAAATGTGATTTTTTTAAAAAATTATTTAGGAAGAGCAGTGGGCTGTCTTTGGTTTGAGCATTTTTTAGGAAAACAATAATAGTTTAAAAAGCTGATTATATCAGGAAGTAGAATGGTAGAAAAAGAAAGAAAAAAAAACAAGGAGAATTTTCTTCAGGAAAAAATTGCCTATAAGAATGAGAAAATGGTACAATGAAGTGGCTAGGAAAACACTGTTTGCAGGGTAGACCATAGAAGAAGGACAGATTGAATTTGGGCTAGAGGAAATTCTGTTCCCTTTTTTAGAAGTAGAGTTGAGGCTGGAGCCTGCGAAATATCTGATAGCAAACACCTAAAACTTAACCAGAGGGATCCTTGTGTAGTTGATTGAAGGATACATCATTCTGTACAAAAATCCTTCAAAAACCAGAACCAGATCTCAAAAGGAAAACAGATTTTGTTCTTCTAAGGGAAACAAATCAGTCTTAGACCTAAGAGTTGAATTGGCCAGAAGAATTATAACCCCTAAAATAGTATGAAGGCGAGTATGCAGATTGAAGAGGAATGAAAATCTTGGGCATCTGGCAGGGATTGTGTAATTCTTTAAATCTGCACTAACTTGATTGCTTGTGATTACCTCATCCGATGTTGATTGTAGTCGTAAGCTTGATATGTACTGAACAGTAGCTCTTGCACATAAGGTATGTGAAAGGGATTCTACTGCGCATAAAGAAAAAGGAAACAGATAACTCAGGGCCCAGGATGCAGTATTTATCTGTACAATATTGTTTTGTTTTTCTTGCCCTAGGGTGATGGCAGATAGTAAAGCAGGGACTCAACCATGAGGAGTACAAGGAATCTGGACTGAGTGGGGTCCCCCATTTCATATCCCTTACACCAAGAGAGACATGCTTGGTAGAACTGGCCTGTCAGTCATGGGAGAAGTTGTTTTTCATTTAACATGCCTACTAATTTTAACAACTGTATGACATTAAATAGTACTAGTGTTTTACTCTTAAAAGAGATATAATATTTGACAATGTACAGTTTAAGAAATTAATTACATAAATATTTTTTCAAAATTAATTTGTGTAGAAAGCTATATCCTGCTGTTCACTATGGAGATCTTATGGGGGATACCAAACTAAGTTAGTAGCTCCTTCTAGAAACATTAGACGAATTACCACATTGCCATGATCACTTTCATCATCATTATTATCACCTTTGTATTCATAAGTCACTTTCAAAATTTCAAAGAGTATTCATACTTATAAAGTTTAGAAATCCATTTAAGTTTTTGAAGTTTTTGAAATAGTGCATTGGCCAAAGGTAGAAGTGAAGTTAGAATAGAAATTACAGTAGAATTCAAAGTAAGAACAACTTCTTAATGTGTAATTTGGTCCTAGAAGAGTACAAATTACAAAAATTTCAGTCCCCTGCACTACTTTCTCTCTCCCTTTCCCTTCTCAATTCTCCACGCTAGTATTCCTTTCTTATTTCATTTATTTCCAAAATGTTTTTAAAAGTACCAATATGTACTACTAAATGTTTAATGAAAAATAAATAAAATGCCTTTAATTTTAATTTTCCAGTGTGATGGAAGTCTGCTTAATTGTCCTAAAGCAAAGAGAGCAAAAATATATTTACAATTTTAATGTGATGGTAATGAAATCAAATTATTCCAGTGAGCTCAAATAGGGAATTAGATTCCTTCTTCCTCAGGGTCTGTCAAATAATAGGTGTTCAGTAAATAGTAACAGGATGTAATAGTCTATTGGTTTGAAGACTAGGATGTTTAAAATCTCTACAATGTTCAGAAAAACTGATAAACTTGAGTCATAATTGTTGATAACAAGTAACTGACTTTTGTACTCTTACCTAGAAAGTACATCTAGAAAGGATTATGTTGCCAGTTATAATTAGTGGTATATATATTTCTATAATGATGTATAAATTATTGTGATATTATATAAATTAAACAATAGGAGATGGATGTTTTATGAATACCTCATGAATATTTTTACAGAAAGTCAAGTATAGATATACCTTTCAGGTATTGTGGATTTGGCTCCAGAATACTACAGTAAAGCAAATATCTCAATAAAGCAAGTAGCACAAATTCTTTGGTTCCCCTGTGTACATAAAAATTATATTTATAGGGGCTGGAGTGGTGGCTCAGTGATTATGGTGCTGGCCTGGCATGCTCGAAGATGTAGGTTCAAATCACAGCTCCATGTACACAACAAAGTCTGAGCAACGAAGAAAGCCAAATGAAAAACTAAATAAAATTGATTCTCTCTTTCTCTCTCACTGTCCCTCTCTCACTTTATAAAAAAGTTACATTTATACTGTACTGTAGTCTATTAAATATGCAGTGTCTAAAAATGTGCATACCTTAATTAAAAATAGTTTATTGCTAAAAAATTGCTAATGATCATCTGAGCTGTGGAAAAATGGCAACAATAGACTTGCCCAATGCAGAATTGCAACATACGTTGAATTTGTGGAAAATACGGTATTTGGGAGGTGCTGTAGTGAAGTACAATAAAGGGAAAAATATCTGTATTATTTTAGGAAAATATTTGTAGAATCTACCCCAGAGAGTTAGGTGCTCCCTTTGCTATGAATCTTGGACCACCTGAATATACCTTGTATCATCATACTTATATATTACTTGAGTTCTGCATAATTCTGTAATGTCTCTGTATATTAGATTTTTGTAATGGAATATTTTCTCTAATAATTTGTGTACTCACTCTTGGAATAGATTTTGTTTTATTTATCATTTATATCTCCTGTGCCAGCAAAATGCCTGACATGATATGTTGAAATATGCATTTGGCATATATATGCATATGCGCAATATATATATACATATACACATATGTATCTGAATGATTAAAGAAAATATTATCATAGCATTTACCATTTCTTATTTTAATAACTAGATTGTTGTTGCAGGAAGATCATTTAATATTACTTTTCTTCACTTCATATTTCAGTCCCAATTTAGATAAGACTGTAGCTTATAAAGATATAACACATGAATCAAGGCAAATAAAGAGGCTTTATATTTTGAGCAGCTTGGTACTGGGGAAGACAGCAAAAAGCAAGATGGATATAGCCCCTGTCCTCATGGGCTTATTCCCATCTAGCAAAAGAGACCTTTTCTCAAGAAGTCTGAAATACCATATAGTAAAATCCATATAAAGATTCTCCAGTCTTACATTGTTGTACTAGTTAGTCAACTTATGGGTTCATAAGAATGTAGAGAAAGATCACATACATATAACTTTTGATTTGTGTTTAGATATTGGTATATAATAGGCATTTATTACATGTATGAATAAATGAATAGTGTCACTTTGTTCTCTAATAGTCTTGAACAGTCCATGTATATTAGAACTTTTAATCTTCCAGAAGCAAAGTTGTATCTGAAATCCATTAAGATGGCAAAAATTGGGCTGGAGTGGTGGCTCAGTGGTTACTGTGCTTGCCTGGCATGCGCAAGGACACGAGTTCAAACTCCAGCACCACGTACACAACGAAGTCTCAGAGTAAGAAACACCATGTGAAAAACTAAATAAAAATTGATTCTCTCTCACTATCCCCTCTTTCTAAAAAAAACATGGCAAAAATTTTTATAGGCATATATTAATGTTTATTAATCAGTTTAAGGGTTATTGTTTACCTGAACAAGTAGGAACTGGATGACATTCATTTTTAGCTTACCCTATTCTACCACATTGTTTCTACTTGTTTTAATTTCCTATAGGTTCCAGTTTAATTTCTTTTGCCTTACATAAACCTTGTAAACCATCTTGTATTCTTTGTAGCCTGAGGCAAATTATTCTGTTTTTTTTTTGTTTTGTTTTCGTGCAAGGTATGTTGGCTTAAAGAAGGACATTGAGCCACTTTACCTGTGACATGTGTGCCTTTATTACTAGTTTGTTGTGTTGGCCTGGATTTCTTCTAGTGTCTTCTAAATACTGCTAACGACCGTATCAACTATCTTCCCATTTCTTTGGATTCTGAGATTTCCCAAGGGCAGCGTGTTATTTCCATCATTCAAAGGGAAACATGAATAAAAGGAGATGATTAAGGAAACAGTAAAGCATGGTATAAGAATTCTACTTTATTTCAGTCTTTTACAGCATTTGTAACCATTCTGAAATCCATAAAGAAATAAATGAAGAAACTCTTGTGAAGATATAAACAGAAAAGAATGTCTTTATTTACAATTCATTTTATTATCAAAAGCAATGTTTCTTTAAAGTACATTTTAATGTTATCATTAGTGTATTATAGCTATACTAATAGT
>PVKS010037260.1:0-18758 GCA_004027875.1 Aplodontia rufa | reverse complement strand
TGTACCAAGCCATGCTCTCTTCATCCCCAGAACTTAGAAAATTATCAGCTAGAAACCATTCTCATAAATTAATTCTGCCAACTTTTGTTGAAAGACAATCTTTGAAGTAACCATAAAAGGAAACTCAGCTACCTCAGCTACTGCAAACAGTTTAGTTCTTACCAATTAGCATTGTCATAAGAGATAGATATCTCTCCCCTCCCCCCCTCTCTCTTTCCCTCTGTCCTTAAAACCAGATGCTTTCTGGTTGCTATTTATATAAGGTGGTGCCTTCTGGAATTCATTCCCCCTCTTTCCCTCTCTCTTTCTCTCCCCCCACACCCACCCCTCTGCCTTTTCCTCTAATCTTTCTGCAGTTCTAGAAGAAGTATTTGTTCTCCTGTTGACTTTTGCTCCTATCGTCAGCAGTGGCAGAATATCACCACTATCAAGGAAAACCTACAAGTGGTCTGCAACTAGGTCTGGGACTAGTTGAAATATTCAATGATGGGGTTAAAATGGGAAGCCAGTCTGGCTTTGGGTCCATGTAGTTTTCAGCAATTCATCTGTGTACTAGTGATCCTCTACTATAGTTGATCACTCAGAAAAGAAAAAGGGTATGATTATTTCACATCCTTAAACCCCAACATCAATAATTTCTAAACCTATTTTTCACCAGTCTTACATTTTTTTGAAACAACTAACTGCATGAATTCTTTAAAACTTGGCAATCACAACTTGGAAGAAACACTCACACGCCACCTCTTTGTTTGCCATTTCAGTAATGTTTTTCCCTTAAATTGCCTCTTGTCTCCACCATTGCATTTATTACGTAATAATTCTTCAGCTGAACACTCACTCACATAGTAAGTGACCATCATAACCAGTCACTTGCTACTGTCATCACATTATACTAAAGTGTTGATAACTGATTTGACATAAGGTAACAGTGCTTAGAATTTCATTAACAGAAATCTTCATGATGCAAAAATGACTCCTTTCAAATAAAAGTGTATCTCTGCGTTCACTTGTGTTTGTCTGTTTTTTATCACAGTGACCAAAATACCCTACAAGACCAATTTAGAGGAGGAAAAGTTTATTTTGATTCACGGTTTTAAAGGTTCAGTCTATGTATGGCCAACACTAATGACTCTGGGCCCAGAGCAAGAAGCAGCATCATGGCAGAAATATGTGGTAGAGGAAAGCTGCCCAGCTTATAGAACTGCTCAAAGAAACTAGGAAGCAGAGAACAGAAGGGACCACAAGGAACCTTCCAAGGCACAACCCAGAGGCCCACCTCCTCTAGCCAATGTTCCTCCTGCCCACAATTACCACCCAGTTACTCCATTCAAACTAGGATGGACTGAATGAGTTACAGCTCTCATAATCTGGTAATTTCACCTCTGAATATTTCTGCATTAAATACAGGAACTTTTGGGTTACACCTCAGACCCAAATCAAACACCACTTAAATTTTTATACACATGTAATAATATTTATAGAAACCAATAGTATGAGCTTATTAAGCACTAATTTGCCAGGCAGTATGCTCAGCATTTTCTATGTACCAACTTGGTTAATACATCTTGTGTGGTAATGTGTTACTGTTCAAAGAAACTGGAGGAATGAGAAATTAAACAATTTCCCAATAAGTGTAATGGTAGCACAGTCATTCCTCCAATCTAAATCTTTTCAATGCCACATCTCTTTTCCTCTGTGATGTGTTAATACAGGTAAGAATATTTCTGTATTAAATTTCCTTAAGCTTGCAAATTTTTATTAAAGGACCCAAAATTTCACTCTTTTTGGATATAATTGGAGACATTCAGGAATCAGGGGCTAGAAGAAAAAAGGTAGAGTAAAGGGGAAGAAATGCTGCAGGGATTGTTCTGTGAAGGCCTGCAAAGCTTTGAAACACCGACTCTGGAGTGAATGACCTAAGCCCTGTGAAAGAAAAATAGATGAAAGATTTCATAGTTTAGCTTGAAATGACCATGAACAAAATTAAGACCATGTTTTCATTAAAGGGTTTAGAATGTCTCCAACCATGTCAAATTAATTAAAATCTCCAATTTTTTCCATCTTCAACATCTAAACCGTTGATCCATGGAATCGTTAAAGGATCCAAGAGGCTGAAATTAAAAACTGAGTCAAAAATCCATAAAGACACACACACACACACACACACACACACACACACACGCGCGCGCGCACAAAAATAAAATGAAAGGGCTGAGAATATAGCTCAGTGGTAGAGCACGCCTGGTTTTGACTCACAGTACTACAGGAACTATAAAAATACAAAGTAAAAAAATCACACAGACAGGAAACCCTGTAAATTTCTAGGAACCAAAATAAAATACTGAAAATGGATCAGTTCTAGTTTTTGCTCACTTAATGTGTTAAAATTGCTTTAATACTTCTTTCTCTTGATGTATCTAGATTAACTTTAATGAACATTGAAAACATAAAAAAATTCATTTATTTGTAATCTTGATGTCAGTATCCTCTCTTTCCCCTTAAAATGTAAATTTCCCAATCTTTAATTTTCTAAATAGGGTTTTGTTTAAAAACCTCATCCTGTGGTTGGGAAATGTTCTATCTGAAGCCAAATTTTCCTAGTTAAAAAAAATGAAACTAAGAACTATTTATTTTTCTTCCCATAAAGGAGAAACTATATAAAATATGTATTTATCAGATATTTTTGTGAATGGAAAGCTTTGATGTCAGTTACCTTAAACAATTAAGCACTTCATCCCTTCAACCCTTTCAACAGAGAAGGAGTAAAGAGATTCCAAATCCCAGAGTTGGCCTGGGCAGAGCATGTTGCACATGGATGGCAAGAGTGGACTTCATCCTAGTAGCTTCAGAGAACAGTAGACCCTTACATGAGTCCTGCATCAACAGGGAGAATGAGAGTTTTGACACTGGGCTACCCAGAAAAACATAGAGTTTGAAGAGAACAGGGGGTTATGGGCTATGCCCACGTAACCTACAAACGCTCAAAGTATTCCACCAAAACCAACCAGTCTTACCATTTATGCACAGCATCAAAACAAATATGCATTTTAATGCTTTTAACACAGAATGTACAAATTTAAAATGTCTTACAAAAGATTATGAAACACAAAGAAGGCATTCTCATTACAAGGTAACACTTATCCAGAGGGTGAGCATTATAAAAGAAGGTTTTCCTAAAGACCCCACAATACAAGGCAGGAATATAAACCACTATGAACTAATGAACTGGGCAGCCTGGTGCCCTTCCTTAGACCAACGATTACTTAAGCAAAAATCTTAAATCTCATTTTAAGTGCTTATATATGAGTGACAGGCACCTTCATAACTTTACAAAAAATTGTACTACTTAAAGTTTTATAAAGAGCTAGAACTTTATAAAGACAATTTATTTCTTAGAAGATTTTTAACTTTCAAATTGCTAACTTAAATCAAGATATCAGATTGTTTTCAAGTATATAGAGAATTTTTCTGTAAAATAAAAGTGTTAAAGTTAAGAAATGTTTCATATATGTTGCTAGCAACAGATCTACTACAATTTATTTTCTTTCTCTCCAGTGATTTGTTTTCACAAAGTTATCATCCACTGGAAAGTAATACTTCATAAGCTAAGAGGATGAAGTGTCCTTTGAAACTCCCATATGGCCATGGTTTTAAAAATTTGAAAACCTCTGCCTTAGAACATAGTTCACCATGAATTCTATGCTTATATAGATACAGGAGAATTGCCCAGTTGGAAAAAAATGATTCTGTCCTTAAAGCTTTGGGTGTTTCTGACTTTCAGGCTTTTGGACTTGATCCAGGACTTACCCTGTCACCTCCCACCCTTAATTGTATGAGCCACTTTCTAAAATAAATATATACAGTTATACAGTTGTGGGTGTGTGTGTGTGTGTGTGTGTGTGTTATTGGTTCTATTTCTTGGAAGAACCCTAACTGACATACTTAGTTTTCCTGTAAGACATACCATGATCAATATTATCATGGTGAATTATTTACTTATATTTTATTGCCAGTATCTCCCCAATAAAATGAAACCTCCAAAGAGGCCAGGAGCAGAATCAACAGGACTTAATCTTTTTATCTATGCATATTCAGAACCTAAAATTATGAAGAAATGGATGTGAATGGATGTATGGAAGGAAAGATAGTTCTCCCATTAAAGAGAAAAGTCTATGGTCCTCTTCCCCATTCTACTGCATAGAAGGAAAAAAAGGAAGAACAGAAGATACTGCCCTACTATTTTAGTATGCTTCTATGACCACTAAAAAGTGGGGAACTCCTCTCTGCTAGGGAGAAGTTTAAAAAGAAGTTACGATGAGTTTCCTCAAGAGGGGAAAGAGAAGCTAAAGGCTTAACTTCTTCCCCAGGAAGTTTAAAGTATATAGACAATTTATACATGTGGTGTGAGGGTGTGGGTGTGCAAAGCTTGATGAGGAGTGTGGCCTTTGTGCTTATGCTGCCCCAGCAGGCTAACTCAGCAAATTCTAATTGTGTTATGTTAGTGACTTTCAACATAGAGGAAGGGGCCACAGTCTTAGAATGCATGTGACCCCTAGAATTAACAAGAGAATGGTTTGTCCCCTAGGGTCTCCAGAAGGAGAAGAGACCTGGCAACAGCTTGGATTTAACCCAGTGAAGCTGATTTTGAACTTTAGGACTTTATACCATAAGATAAACCACTGATTTTATGGCAATGTGTTACAGCAACAGGAAACTGATAAGAAGCCTCATAAAGAAGGCTATTTGAGGTGTGGTGAAGTTTGCATGAAAACCAGTTCCCTTCATGCCATATTCTTAAAAGTTTGAATTTTAGATGGCATCCTTTTTCAGTGTATATTCTTCTTAAAAACTTAGTTGAAAGACTATATATAGTGGTCAAACACAATAAACATTCTTTCTCAACAGTTGAAAAGAAAAAACTATAATCAGTCCACTTAAAGTTCAAAAAAATTTTGAATAATTTAGTTTGCTTAAGAATTTATACAAATATTTAGCTCCCACACTGTAATCAATGCACAATTCTTGAAATTTAAAAGCCTCAAAGTTTTAAATAACTTATTAACAGGAAAAATAACTTTTATTAGGGTGTATGAAATCATGTATACATTTTTTTCAATGAGCTAAATTGTTGAGTCATCACATATCAAATTTAGTATCCAATTTATTTTCTCCTACTTGATGTCTCTACATTTTTAAGAAGCTCTTATTTATAAATATAAGAATAAAAGGAATAACCTGCTTCTTCACTGCTGAAAACCAAGTCAAACAGAGAAGTATAAAATTTGCCAAAGAGGCTATAAATAGTAGAGAACCAGTAAATTTTTAGCAACCAGTTCAACCCAAAAGAAAAAAGCCCCAAGTTATTCTTTGCTCCATTCTACCATGTGCAAATGCCCACCATGACATATCTCAGTCTGCCAATGTAATACCAACCGGCTTATAAAAATTTCTGAAAACTTTCCAAATGACTCTTGCAAGCAAGGAAAAGCTGGTTCCAGCCACTGCTGTTTGTACAGCACACAATTTTTTAGCTACCAGTAATGGAAATTTTCATATTTTTATCTACCACGGAGTCAGTCACTCAGATGCACTGGATGTTCTTTTACCTCAGGGGGGGAAAAAAGCACTCGAGCTATGATATTTTCACTGAAGGTGAATAATTATGTCCTTTATTTCACTAATGCTTTGTTTTTCAACATGCATAAGAGGAACAACCTATCTTTTTTGAATGCCTACTGCTGCTGGGCATCTAATTTTACATTCATTAACTCCATTAATTTTCACCTCAACTCTAGGATCTCAAATAACTCATAGTCCCCAAAATTAACTGTTGGCATCTAACTCTCAGACTTATATTATTCTTCAGAAAAACAACATTTCTTAACAATTGCTGGTTGAGTGTTTTCAGCCACATTGAATTAGGTAGTAGATTCACTCATATTAGCTATCTATTCTTTAGATTTTTGCCTTACTGTTTCTTTTCCACTGGGATTGGGAGCCTTAAATTTTGAAAAGTAAACCATCGACAATACTTTTTCTTTCATTATAGAATTGTCCACAAAGTTCAGCATTCAAATAACTTTTTTCCCAAAATGTATATTCATCCTTCTCACCTACCCCCCAACTTGGTTGACAGCGAAAAGTCCATGAGGAAAGATAGATGTGGGGCATATTTGGCAGCAGATGAGGCTACTATCAGTATATCAATGTGTCTATCAGTATATCCTGATGCATTTCCCTTAATAAATGTGGCCCATCTGAGCACATGCCCATACAGTTTTATTAAAATCCCTTTACCAAAAATTTATTTTATCTACAAAGCACTTTACAAAATATCCTCTCTTCAGAAACATCATTAAAAATATAGCAAACACAGCCAAATTTTGAAAATAAGCCAAACTATTATTATCCTTGCTTTTATCCAACCAAGTGTATGTCAGTCTCTCAATCAGTGCTGAAAGCATGCCTTTTGAACAGATTAGAATAGATAGTACTTTGTCAGGGAACTTTTTTTAGTTTGGCCACCTGGTTTTGATCCAAAATAGATTCAGCCATTTCTATCACACAGTGATTCCTGTCACAGGAGAGATATTTTTCAAGGTGCTGCTAAAACTGACCATAGGATTTTTAAAATATCTTTATTTCATTATTTGAACTTTCTTTGATATTCTTTCTGGCCAACATGTTTTTCTTTTTTGAAGATTTTCCATCTCTCTAGGTTATCAAAGCAACCAGCCACCAAAAGAAGTTTAGTATTTTTGCTTTCAATAAAGCCAATTCTAAAAATGTTTACACCTAGGTTATTTGGTACTATGCAGTACTATCTAGTGAAGAAGCCAGAGTAAATAATTTTATTATGACCAGTGTCTCCTTTTTTAAACCCTCAGGAAAGTTGCCAGAATAGTACAATAATTACAAATATGCCCTTCCCTTACATCAGTGTTTCTCAAACTTTAATCAATACCACCCTCTTAAGAAGACTTTTAAGACACTATTTCTTTACTGCCAACTCCTATCCAGTGAAATTTTAAGACCTTAGATATATTATATATCTTTTTGTGTACTCTATGGATACCTATATTTTATACCTAAAAAGATTAAGTTTTTGCCTCCAAAGAATGAGTTTCAACTCTCATAGATGCAGCATTAGTCCAGTTGAGAGTTCATGACCTAGATACACCACTTAACATTTCTCTAGTTATTTTCCCATTATAATTAGTGTTACATCAATTACAAAAATATTATAGACCTTTATAATATTTAATTTTAAAATGTTTTCAAGAAAAATGAGACTGAAAAGAGGTGCCATATTCACCTTGAAACTTATGACCCTGCAGAGAAGCTGCCCCAGTTAAAGACCCAACCTGTTCTATTAGACCCAACTCTAATCTGATTTTAAGCAACATCCATGATAAATCCTTCACTATATATTAGTTACAAATTGTTTGCCTATATAATTGAATGATTGTAAATAATGTGGAAATGCTGCCATAGATGACTCATTTACATTGGTAATTTGAGCACAGTATTTTTTACCAAAATTAGACAACATAACCTGCTTATAATCAGTAAGTTACTTCAGGTCTGTAAAGCTTGGGTAGTTTTCTTGATATTTAAGATGAAAGAAATGGGCTTTCTAGAATTCAAACTAGGTGACTTCTAGAAAGTTGATGGAACTCTCACCAAAGTCTTCCTGTGGATAATTATGGTGAAAATTTCCTCACGGCTCACAGTAGAGCTCTAATCCTCCTGTAAGGATTTATTTGGGCTTTTAAAGGTGATAAGGAGTTTATGGTATTCAACTTGACAAGATCTTAAGTAGTTTCTTCTAAAATCCATTTTAAAAACAAATTTGTTTCATATATTTAGATATGTGCATAAGATTTTTGTCCAAAGAAGTAGTTCCATGATAAAAATGTTTAAATTTACTGTGATTTATTGAAAGTTATCCTCTGTTTTCCAATAATTGTGGATATGAATATACTAAATTGAATATCCCCAAAAGGAAGATTATGTGTTTTATACAGGATTGGATTATGACCGGAAATTAAAGATAATGGTTCCCTGGTTCTGAATCTCAGAAACAGTCCTCTTAAAGTGATAGACATGAAAAGTGACTAACCCACCTGACTTCTAGGAACAAAGTGTGCATTTGTCAGTTAAAGCTGAGGGAGAGAAATGGCTGGTAACATAAAATATATTATTTTAGTAATAATACATTAAGGGGTTGGGGATTAAGCTTAGTGGCAGAGCGATTGCCTAGCATGCACAAGGCCCTGAGTTCAGTCCTCAGCCCTGGAAAAAAAAAGAAAAGAATAATAATAATAATACATTAAGCATCAGAAACTAACACTCACAGAAGGAAAAATATTACTTGCCCCACCATCCCAATACTTGATTTCACTTTTCAGTTTCACTAACACACAAGCAACGATGGTAAGAAAATGTTAAATGGAGAATTCCAGAAATAAATAATTTGTAAATTTTAAATAGGATTTATTATAATATATTGTTACAGTTACTCTATTTTAATTATAGTCATTATTGCTAATCTTTCACTGGGTCTAATTTATAAATTAAACTTGATCATCATAGGTATGTATGGTTAGTAAAAAGCATAACATACATATGGCTCAGTAGAATATGTGATTTCAAACATACACTGGGGGTCCCAGAACATGTTGCCTGCAAATAAAGGGAGAGTACTATACATATGTCTTACAATATATTTGTGTATGTATGGGTTTGGGGTCATGCACAAGACCCTGAGTCCAATTCCCCAGCATGAAAGTAAAAAAATAAATAAAAATATGCTAAATCTCATCAATCGAGGTAGGTGGGGCATGGTTGGAAAAGGTGGGTCACTGGGGAATATACCCTGGAAGGGTACATCTGCCCTGCAACCCCTTCTTCTGTTATCTCTATGTTTATCTCTATCTCTATCTCTCTCTCTTCTTCTACCCCAGTCATGAGCTGAGCAGCTTTTCTCTTCTGGTCCCTTTCCCCATTATGTGCTGCCTCACCTTGGACCCAGAGCAATGTAGACTGCAACTCTGAAACAGTGAGTTCCGTATAAACCTTTCCTCCTCTAAATTGTTTTTGTCAAGTATTTTGGTCAGTGTCTGAAAAGCTGACTAGATCAATGAGATTTTTTTTCTTTCTCAAACATATAATGGCCAAAAGTTTGAGAACAACATAAAACACTGTGTTGGTATGTGTTAATAGGCATTCTAGGCAGGGATGAAAATTAGTGCTTATTCTGTGTAGGACAGTTTGACAACAATCAAAAATTTTAAAGCATATATATCCTTTAAGTGTAGAAATAAATATCAGGAAATTATCATATAGCTATATTTGCACATGTCCACACAAGCATATACACATGCCCAGTCAAAAAAGTTGTATAATTTTATAATAGCAAAATTGGTCATAAAAAGATGCCACATAAATTATAATTTTAAAAATGAAATACTATTAGCTACTAAAAACAAAATGACATGCTGCATGTGTGATTGCAGATATCCAGGATAGACAGTTTTTAAAAATAGCAAAATATAGAAAAGAATGTTTTATCAGTGTAAAAAACTTGAATACCCATATTAGATCAAACTGACATAGGCTATTTCTAAAAAGAAATGAAATAATGGCTTTTCAGGAGGAGAAATGGAAGACAAGTAGGTGGGAGAAAGCTTAATTTTCAATGTACTCTCATATTTATTGAATTTTATATCATATTAATGTAGTGCTTTTTTAAAAGAAAAAAATATGAGTATGCTTATAAATAAGCAGAAGCAAGTATAATCTTTGATGGTCATGTGAGCTAGCCTTTAAAAAAAAAATCAAACTCAGAGACCAGCAAGCTTTTTTCTACAGGTCCAGATATTATATATTTTTTACTTTGTGGGTGATGTAACTTGTTTTAGTCAACTTGTTTCAGTCAAGAACAAATTGAGGAGGAAAAGTTTATTTGGGGGCTCACAATTTCAAAGGTCTCAGTCCACAGAAGGCTGGCTTCATTCCTTGGGGCTTGAGGTGAGGCTAAACATCAGGAAAGCAGAGAGAGAAATTCCATGCCAGATACAAAATATATACCCCAAAGGCATCTCCTCCAGTCATACCTACCTGCCTTCAGTTGCCAGTTAATCCCTATCAGGGGATTAACTCACTGATTAGGTTAAGGTTTTTATAACCCAATCATTTTACCTCATCCTTTCTGCATTATCTGACATAATTTGAGGAAAACCTTTCACCCAAACTATAGCATAATTACTCAGCTCTTCCAAAGAAACACAAAAGCAGCCATAAACAATACATAAGCTAATAAGTGTGGCAATGTTCCCATACAATTTTACAAAAGGCATTAGGATGGATTTGCCCAAAGACCATAGTTGGCTGACCCCTAATCTAAATCATAGTGATTTTCATAGATGATTTTTTTTTCTTATGCACAAGGCCATAACAACTAGTTAGTGAAGTATGAGAGACAATTGTGGTCAAAATTTCAGAAACATAAATATCACCCAATGGAAAATTACGTATCAAACACAAAAAAATTGTATGAATCACATAATCATATCCATTAGGTATGGTATGAGTAAATTGGGGCTTTTTCCATAAGGGATTTGTATATGTCATGTATTTAAGTGTTGAGTAAACTTAATAGAGTAGAAAGCAATAATAAAATCTTAGTTTTTATTGCAGCATAGTTATAATTTAAGAACCTTGTTGAAAGCTAATTGGATTAGGCTAATAAAAATATTGCATCTCAAAACAGTAAATATTGACAAATAAAACCACAAGAATTTATGAAACTACAAAATATATATACTCTTATCACCAACCCTAATGCAATTTATTGAGCAGATAATAAAATTTTGAGTATATAATAAAAGGTAATGGTTTAGCTTTAATAACTTGTAAGCTACAACTGCTTCAAGTGAGAAATTTTTATCAAAATTAAACTCAGTATTCTTGCTTGCTCATAGGTTTTGCTTAGTCATGATAGTGATTTTTATTTCCTTGTACACTAAAACCATTGTCAAGGATTTCTGTGCATCTCAATTGACATGAAAAATATTGTTTGTGTTGATTTGCTTTCCTTGCAAGTTTGCAGTGTGCATTGAAGCAAGTTATCAGAATCCAAGGCTATCTGTGGGCCACATGAAAACACTTAAGACTTAACAGAAGCGTAACAATTCTTGGGTAGGAGAAAAATGCCAAATGTTAAGCAGCACATATTCAACATATTCAAATTTTAATAAGAATTCAGTAAAATATATATTGCTTTTAGGAAACAATTTAGTAAGTAGATATGTTTGTCCTCCATAATTCTATGTCAAAAGACATACTTGAAATAAAAACTTAGGACCACAGTGATGAAAAAAGTTTAACAAGGTGGTGTTGGGTAACTTTAAATAACTAAGGGACCATCCTGTCAAATACCTTGATGGACAAAGTGATAGCAAGAAATCATCAAGGTTAAAGCAAGTTCAACCATATTGTTCAAAAAAAAAAAAAAAAAGATGGCTTTTAGAAAATGATCTGTCATTGATTGTAGTGGCCCCAAACAGTTTCATTTGCAGGATCCTCATTTGGTCCATGAAAAATAATAGGTAAAGGCTGTGGCATGGATAGATACCATTTTTCTCCGAATCAGTGTTTAGGTTGCATATTTCACTTTTTATCACCTGAAATTTGTGGTGAAGATCACAATATCTTTATTTGACTATAACGTGTCGGCATTCCTGTCTTGTTTAGTGTAACCACTGAATTTCCCAAGGAAGGAGCCAGTCCATTAAGGCTGTGTGCAAATTTGTGTTTCCTTACAGTAAAGAACTTTCTTTGGATTGGATGTGCTTGGAATCAGGAAATGATATATCTTGAATTCGAAAGATTTGCCCAGTTAAATCTGTCAAGTAACCCACCTCAAAGCCCCAACAGGACTTCAAGGACCTCATATCTGTAATTTGAAAACATATCAGCTATATTGATCTGTATATCCTTTTGGTAATAAAGGGATGAAAACCAAGTCTTCTCCTCAAACTAAGCTTAAAATTCCAAAAAGTTTAGCTCTTCTAAAAAGTGGAAAACTCTGCATCAAAACATTAGCATAAATATTTAAAAATGCATTTTTATAATAGAAAGATGCAGAAAAGAGACTAACAAACCTTACAGAAAACACTTAAAAATAGTTCAACTGATTTGACCACATAAAAGATAGAAAGAATACATATCAAAAAATTATAAAGCAAAAAGACAAATTAAAGGCATATATACACGTATATAACATCTATAAAATACATCCATATATGTATGCATATTATATATGTATGTACATATTAACATTTAATAAATGCATTTCTTCTAAAATAGTCCATTTAAATATCTCTCATGCTAACAAAGTATTATAAAATACATAAAGATCATAGAAAAATATTTATTTTATAAGAAATACAGCCAGGTACAGTGGTACATGCCTATAATCTCAACATCTCAGAAGGTGAGGCCAGAGAATCACAAGATCAAGCCAGCCTCAGAAACTTAGCAAGACCCTAGGCAACTTAGTGAGACCCTGTCTCAAAATAAAAAATAAAAACAAAAATGGGCTGGGCATTTTGCTCAGTGGTTAAGTCCCCATGGGTTCATCCCTGGTACCAGGAAAAAAAATAAAAAAGAAAGAAGAAATAAAAATATTTTTAAATGCAAATACCAATGAGGGATTATTTTCCAACTTTCTGGCAAAGACTTAAGACTTTGGAAGAGTGTCTAATATTGGCTTGAGGGTGGTAAAATGTATGTATACTATGATGTAAAATGATATTAATTTCATATTAAAAATCTATCAATAGATAAAAATTGTAAATTTGTCAAGGAATATATGTATGGAACATCAGGCTGTGGAGCTGCGTATGTGCCTTGAGGCAGGTCAGTTCCTGGAAGGCAACTTAAAGGTCTATTGTCAGAGAGGATTGATTATCTTGTTTCAGTAGACTGACCTTCCCCAAAACCAGGTGCGCATTCCTTCAATGGTTGATACTCATCTCAATTTGAATGGCCTCTCTGGGCTATTGATGGTGGTCTGGCAAACTGTAACCTGCTTGTAACTTCAAAGGTATGCAAAAAGCTGTGGATTTGGTTCTATATAAACTGCCTATAGTAAGAATAAAGAGGGACTTCTTGAAGTGTTGCTTCGCCGGTGGAACGCAACAAATATATAAGACAAAGAAATATACATTTAAAAATTCAGCAATTGTTCAAAAATATTTACTATATAGAAAGCAAATTCACCCTTACAACAGGGAATGATAGGTAGCCAAATTCTTATTACAAACTTTACATTGTCCTAAACATTTTACGGTGTACTTTATAGAAGAGTAGGGAATTTATAAACTTTTTCCCAAGTTTATCCGGAAATAAATAGCATAATCACTCAAATACAAATCCATCTGATAACAAATTATTGGTTGATGACAGGTGGGACACTCAGTCATCAGCACTAGCCTACTGGCTACTTCCTGCAGCAAAATAGTGCTGCCAGTGGGGAGGGGCAGCATTCACCTATAATCCCAGCTATTTGGGAAGCTAATGCAGACGGATTTCAGGTTTAAGGTCACCTCAGCAATTCAAACCCTTTCTCAAAATTAAAAAAAAAAAGGAGAACTGAATGTGGCCAAATGGTAGAACAACCCTGCATTTAATCCATAGTACAGCAAAATAAAACAAAACAAAAGAGAGAAAAATAGGACTGTCATCACTGGGAAATGAAGAAGAAGAAGCAGCCCCTGCATCCCAGGACCCTGCCACTGACCCCAGAGTGACAAATGATTTGTCTTCTGTGCAATTAGGAGGAACACCAAACTAATGGGAGGTTTTATCAGACGTTGTAAAATTAAAAGATGTACAAATTCCAAGTGCTGCTACTTCCAGTGGCTATTGTCTTTTAACTGCAGACTTTTCCAAAATAACAAATATTTTCATTTTCACCAGGATCAGATTCATCAAATGGCAGTGTCCAATGTTCAGTGTCCAATGTTCAATATCAGGTAATACCACAGATTCAGTTGACAGTCAGCAGGTTCCAAATGGTTTCACAGGTTCTTCAGATAATGGAGTATAAGTCAAGAAAGTAAATTCAGATCATTCCTGGCTGTAATCAAACCTTACTTGACTTGAGAATACATCTTGCTAATATCCAGAATCTCAAACCACAGACTGATCAAATTTAGGTTCAGGGAACTGCAATTAGTGGTTCATCTTTTCATGGCTAAATCCAAGTAGTTGCTAATGTGCATCTTGGTCTACCAAGAACCATTTGTTAACTTTGTGCTCATCAATAGGATGGATCTAGTCTCTCTGGAACTCTTAGTCAGTTCTTAGATAATTACTGCAGGCATTAAAGCTGATGGACATTTGATAAATACAAGACAAGCTATGGATAGTTCAGCCATTCAGGAAGGACTAATGAATGGGTGTCTCCTGATATTAACGAAACTAATACTGATAATTGTGCCAACATTTTCCTCATCACAGTTGCCTATTACAAAAGATAGTATATTACAACAAAACACAAATAGCTCATCTACTTCTAGTAGAAAAGTCTTTTCTTCTGAGCTTTAAAGAAATTTTATTTAATTGCCTATTTGTGAAGAGACACAGACTCAGATATTCAGGTTTCTGTAGCACAGCCTGTTATATAACATCAACAACTTCAAGAGTCACAGCAGCCAACCAATAAAGTTCAAACTGTGCAAAGAATTGCACCACGGACAAGTTATAGTATGTAAGCCATTGATCAAAATATATCATAACATCCTTTGCAAAGTCTTCACTAACAATTGAATCCTGAAGCCTTTTTAATTCAGGCACTGATAGTGAAACCTGAACAGATAATTTGGTAAACATTTCAAGTACAAAGTGTCCTTAACTTGCATAATTTGCAAATACAAAGTATTGCTGCCCCAAAAAGTAAGGTTGATGTCTGTTCAAACAGCCATGCTAGGTCAGTTTGCAGCAGATGTAGCCTGGACTTCACCTTGCTTACTCTAAGCATGGGTCAGTTGCCAAATCTACAGTCACAATAAACTCCACAGGTGCCATTGGTATCCAGCTGTATCTGGAGAGAATTCTGATTCTCCTGCAGATATTAGGGTCAAGAAGAAGAACCTGATCCTGAAGAGTGACAGCTCAGTGGTGACTCTACATTGAATACCAATGACCTAATACATTTAAGAGAGCAGGTAGTAGATAAAGAAGGGGACTGACAATATCAAGAAGGAAATACTTCAGATTGTAGCTTGCATCTATCCCAACCATAAATACCCTCTATCGCTACTGTAAATACCACCTATTCCAACTGTAAAGAAGGTGGTGGGAGAGGGACCACTCCTGGAAAAAGAAGAAACACATCTGTCATGTGCCAAAATATGACAAAGTCTATAGAGAGACCTCACATCTGAAGGCACACCTGCACTGGCCAAAGATTTACCCAAAGTGATGACTTACAGAGACAAAGAGGAACACATGAGAAGAAATCTATTTGTCTGGAATTTTCAAAATCCTTTATGAGCAGTGACCACCTTGCCAAGTATATTAAAACACATCAAATTTTTTTAAAAAAAGCATTTCCTCCAGCCAGTATGGTGTTAGCATCTGTGGAAACCGAGCAAGGTGATGTTTGGATTACTACAGGAGGAACACAGAACCTTGCAAAAAATCAACAAGATTCTGTTTCAGAGATAAGAACTGTTAATACTTTCATCATGAGCACTCATGATATACTGAAAGCAAGATGGCAATCTGAAGAGAGACGGCTTCACCAGCGGCTCTGAGACTGGATGGGAAATCCCCAGTTCATATTTCGAGGTGCATTTGGGGGACTAACATCTTGAAATCCCAGTGCTAATTTGCTCAGTGAATTTGAGGAGCAGAGACTTGGGAGAAATGAGTGGAGAAAAAGAGGAATATTTTCATTCCAGATGGGACTCAGCCACAATGTTGTCTTGGCTTACATTCAGCCTGCGAGTGGGAGAGGAGTCTAACAGCTGGCGAACACTTCTCTATGGAGAAGCCTCCGTGATTTAAAGATAACACAATTGCAGACTCTCATTCACTGCTTACACTCCATCTGGTGGTGACATCAGGGTCTGGAAGCTGCCTGCAGAGAAGCCTAGTGTAGCAGGCTTCCCGGCAGCATGAGAGCCGAGCAGTTTCTGCCATTAACGCCTTAGGAGGCATCCACTCTCCCAACCAGGAATGTCTCTCTCTGGGTCTTCAGAGCAAGCTCTGAAAGCTGCATCAGGAGATGGTCACAGACCACAGGATGAATTGGGAAGAGAAGGCTTTGGACAGGACCTGTCTCCACTTTGCCTAGGGAGTTTGGGGTGTGTGGAGTAAAGGGGAGCATTTCTCAGCCCTATCCACCCCCACCCCAGCCAGAAGGATCACAACACAAGTTAAACGCTGAACCCTTTGTCCTAGCACAAAAATCACAGGAGACAGTTTTGGCAACCACCAACAGAGGGAGCATAAACAACATCTCATCTGCCCTGCTCATAAACCTCATAAAGCATTAAGACTTCTGACTTTCAGATCCCCTGAATGTCCAAACTGAGCGACTCTGCTGCTGAAACCCAGATGGACAGTGATCATCTCCTCCAAAAGAGATCAAAGACACTCTTTCTGACTATAGTTCCAAGTTTTTATTAAGAATTTTTTATTTTGTATCTTTTTTTGTATATATATTTTTTTCCTTCTTTTTTCATTTCTCTCCTGTTCTTGACATGTATTGTTGTGATTACTGGAAAAGTTTATTGGTTTATGGTCATATAAAAATACTAGCTGTTTTTGTTTCCCTGTTCTTTTGTTTTCTGGGGGTGTTTCTCTCTGCCCCTCCCTTTTTTCTCCTAAAGTTTTTTTGTTTTGTTTATTTGTTTGTCTGTTTTTATGTTTCTTTCTCATTTTCTTCCTTTCTCTCTATTGTCTCTCTTATTCTCTCTTGTCTATCTTGTCTATCCTTCTCCTACCTCCTGAGAAGAGGGATTCTAGTCAGTGCATATAGTATTTGAAGTATATTGAGCCTGACATGCATAATTTACCTGTGGGAATTTCTACCCTTAAATGATCACACAAATCTTATTAATATCTCTTTTACCCTTCCTATATTTGGCCACAGCTATCTTAGTTTTCCTCCAGAGTTGTATCTTCTTTTCTTCTTCCTTTTTTGTTAATTTTTCTTTTCTTTTCTTTTATTTCTATTGAGTTCTTTTTCTTTCTACAGCAAATCCTTTAACTCCTGCACATTCTCACTGTCCACAATGGGTCAATACAATCTCCTCTCTAAAGTTCACTTGCATTCCCTTCTCTCTGTGGATACCAATTAGTTAATACCCTTCAATCCCCCATCATTAAGGCTGCATAAAAATTACCACTGAGATTGTCAATCTGAATAAAAATTGTATGTTTTGAAGCTTGACAGAGTTGATAGTTAAATACTAGTGTCACTGATAATATTGATTATCACTACCCCTTAGTTTCATAGGCTGAATTCAAAAGTGTACTATAGTCTGTTCTTAATAACCATTTTGATACTGTTTATTGTAAGCTTTGGTTGTTCATATTGATAATCTTCTATTAGCACATGAGGTGTTGAAAATTTTTAAGGGTAACTGACAGTTCACATGAAAGGGGTCAGACTTCTGAACTCAACTTTCCTGACAATGCCCCAACCCAGGTAATAGACTGGACAAAACTCCCAATCCAACAGCTTAGTCCTTAAGGGGAGAAAAAGGAAGAAGAACCCAAGTCTTGAATTGCTTCCACAAAAGGATATCCAGTCAAATAAGCAAGAAGATTCTCTTCAGAGATGAGGAATCAAACTCAAAAAGGTTCACCTCAATCCCACAACTCCCCTAGCAAGGGGGCTATGACCAGGGTCTGGGATGAAAATCTAGAACAAATTATCAATGATCTAATAACAAAAAGGAATGACAAATAAAAAGAAGAGATAATGAAGGGAATAAATGAGAAAACTCAAGAGTTGAGAAACTCTAGCATTAAAGAAATCGATAGTCTCAAAAAGGAAGTAACAAATTTAAAATCTGCAGTCAATGACATGAGAGGGATCATGGAAGAGTTTAATAATAGACTAACTTCAGTAGAAAATAGAGCCTCTGCTATTGAAGAAAGAAGATCTGACAAGGAGGACAAGCTGACCAAGCTACAGCACACCGATGACAAAAAAGAAAAACAACTAAGGGAACACAATCAGAAATTTAAAAAATGCATGGGATGAAATTAGAAGAAACAATCTGAGATTAATTGGGATTCAGGAAGAAACTGAGACATGCATGAATGGTATGAGGAACATCCTCAAGGAAATTGTGAAAGAAAACTTTTCTCATATAAAAAATAGAATCAGACATGCTCATCCAGGAAGATTACAGGACACCCTATAGGCCTAATCAAAGGACAAACTCACCAAGACACATCATATACAAAATGTACAACAGGATACCAAGGAAACAATATTAAAAGGAACATGGGGAAAATGCCAACTCACATTCAGAGGTAAACCAATAAGAATTGTTTGTGACTTTTCAACCCATACCCTGGAGGCAAGAACGTCTTGGAAAGATAACTTTCAACATCTGAATGACCTCAACTTGCAGCCAAGAATTCTATACCTGGCAAAACTCAGCTTCAAATTTGATGGAGAAATAAGAACTTTTCATGTTAAGACAAAACTGGCAGCATTCGTAAAC